>JAJAGP010002391.1:0-53597 GCA_025084515.1 Ancistrus triradiatus | reverse complement strand
GCACATGAACGTCACCGCAATGTCGTATTTACTAGTGGGCAACTCGGATTTTTCCATGAGCTCCAACTTTCCGAGTAACAAAACCTCATGCCGGCTGTCAGTTTGGATGCTGCTACAGATGCTCGTCGTTGTGATTTCAATAAATAATTGACGTAGACAGTTTGTACTGTAAACTGTTCGTACTTCAGTTATTAAGCAGCGAAAACACACGAACACATGCAGGTTAAAGACTTTTAAATGACTAAGAAATACGTGAAAAAAATAACATTCTAACCGATTCAACGTGATAAACACATTATTCACATAATGCATTTCCTCCTTCTTTTTGACTATACAAAAACATAGTAAAAACTAATGCTTTCTTATGGTGTCCATTTTCACCACCCACAAAAACCACTTGAGAGCATATCATGTCGTTATTATGACCTCGAACTCGTAAGTAGGAAATTTCGTGGAAGACTTAACATCTATTCAAACGCTCAATTCGCCAGCTAACTTCGGTCAGAGCCAGTTTATTCGGTTTATTTGAACGGAGTAATGGACACACGCAATATTTAAAAGAAAGTCAGCCACGCTGCAGGTAAGGTAATGATTAGTGATGTGTCGGTCGCGACTGATCCGGCTCTAAGAGCCGGCTCTTTGAAATGAACGACGGGAGCCGGTTCCTGGTTGTGAGCCGATTTATATATTTTTGTACGTTATTGTACGTTCCGACACATTGCTGCTTATTGCACCTCTGGTTAGATGTTAAACTACATTTCGTTGCGTTGTACTTGTACATGTGTAATGACAATAAAGTTGAAAGGAGCCGGCTCTCTGAAAAGAGCCGGAATTCCCATCACTAGTAATGATAACTTACAGCTGTATGTTTTGGTCACTTATAACCGTATAACCGACCAAAAGTACAATTAGAGCACTGAAGCAAATGCATTCGTTAAACTAGCAAAGGCATCCGTTATGTTGTAATGCAGTTAATTTAAAAAAATCGTCGTGTTAATGTTTTTAATTTCTCTTCCATGGCAGAGTAACGCCAACTTTAATGTTAAACCACTTTATCTATTTAGCGTTTAACAGACTTTTTCCAGCCCAATTGTGCCCCTTAAAATGCTGTGTGCTCCAGAACTACAAGTAATCCAGAAATACAAGTAAAATAGCAAGCCCTTGCTATATGGGATAAAGTAACTGACTTGCTTTGTTATTTTATCTTGTATTCTTCCTCTGCATGGTAAGGTAGGCTGTTGTTTAAGTTTCTGCTTAGTTCGGCTAGTTTCAGTGCTGTAGGTAAACTGCTAATTAGTTTAAAAATATTTATATTATATTTAAAAAAAAATTTGTGGATTTACCTACATCAACCTAGCAGGATCTAGTTGGATTGTGTTCTTGGGCTGTTGTTTATTTGTACTAGCATGAGGTAATAACAATACAAAGAACTTATGGAAGTCATTCTGGATAAGGGTGTCTGCTAAATACTGCAGTGTTTCTCATACATTTACAGCCACATATTGATTTTCTGTTTTATTATTTTACTTGTGGTAAAATCTTATCTCACTGTAAAGCTGTGTGCAGTGCAATGATTCACTCAGCCCCTCCTCACACACATATGGCATTAGAAACTGTCTTCATGTGACAGCGCAACGTTTTTCCTGTTGTATTCACGACGTAGCAGAATTTAAGTATATGTAATTGTCCGTACCTACTTTGCCATTGGAAAGTTTCATTAAATCAGCAGCTTTACTGCATATAGAGACACCTAATCAATAGACTTGTGATGTTTCATTATCAGATAAATGGTCTAATCAAACATGTTTAATTTCAAGCTATGTGACCAAAACATTTGGCGTGTGCACTATAAAGCTTCGCCACAACTACCTCTGTATGAAATCTGATTACAGGCTGACTCTAACTGGTCCCATTTTCAGATTACTGAAGTGCTTGTGAACCCAGTGATTACAGCCCATATCTGATTTGAATATAGCCAGTTACCCGATTTGATTATTCTTAGCATGTAAACACACTTACTGACTTCAGGAAAGACTGACAGGGTAATTCTGCTACATTTAACTTCCTTTCTCACCACTGAGCTGCAATCTCAAATTCAATAAGACAATTCTCCACAGGAAATTAGGTTGGAAATTAGTTTACAGTAAGCACTACTTAAGTGGTTAAGGTTAAGGTACTGGACTGTGGGTTCAAATCCCACCTTTGCCAAGCAGCCACTGTTGGGCCCTTGGGCAAGAGCCTTAACTTTTTAGCTGCTTACATTGAATGTAAAAATGTAAATGATGGCCATCTTTTTATTGGCCATGTCCCTGTGAAGGGTTGAGTTCTGGTAACGTCAGTCTCATCTACAGTACTGTTCAAAAGTCTTAGGCCATCATTAGATTTGCTGTTTTAACAATAATATAATGACCATATATAACAGATTGTCAAGGATTGGTCCCAAAAATATCAAACTTGGATTAATGACTGCATAATTCTCATTTCCACTGGTCTTCATGCCAGTCTTTGTTAGCTTTGGCATATCTTAACATTTTCACCCTGTTCCCTTCTGAAAAAAAGTGATTTCTTGGCTTTTCCCTTCCAAAAAATCAATTCTTGATCAAGCTTCTTCAGACTGTAGGGTCAACTTGGCATCCTGATATAGCTGCCAGATGCTGCTGTTGCTCAAGTGTAAGGGAAGGTCACACTAAATGCAGCCTATAAATGCTGTTTTTTTTACCCAATACACATGTCCTGTATTTGCTGCTTGTATTCTAATAGAAGACTGAGAACGTTTTATATACAGTGATGTGCAAAAGTGTTTGCCCCCTTCCTGATTTCCAATTTTTTTTCTATTTTGTTTTTAAGACAACACAAGTAAACACAAAATGCAGTTTTTAAATGAAGGTGTTTATTATTAAGGGAGAAAAAATCCAAACCTAGATGGCCCTGTGTGAAAAAGTAACTTGCAATGAGTCTTTTACAGCGTTGTGGAGGAATTCTGGCCACTCATCTTTGCAGAATTGTTGTAATTCAGCCACATTGGAGGGTTTTTGAGCATGAACAGCCTTTTTAAGGTCATGCCACAGCATCTCAATAGGATTCAGATCAGGACTTTGACTAGGCCACTCCAAAGTCTTCATTTTGTTTTTCTTCAGCCATTCAGAGGAGGACTTGCTGGTGTGTTTTGGATCATTGTCCTGCTGCAGAACCCAAGTTCGTTCCATTTATCACAGCAAGTCTTCCAGGTCCTGAAGCAGCAAAACAGCCCGAGACCATCACACTACCATCACCATATATTACTGTTGGTGTAATGTTCTTTTACTGATGTATGTGTTACTTTTTACGCCAGATGTAATGGGACACACACACCTCCAAAGAGCTCAACTTTTGTTTTGTCAGTCCACAGAATGTTTTCCAAAAAAGTTTTGGGGATCATCAAGATGTGTTCTTCAAAAACTGAGACGAACTTTTAATGTTCTTTTTTGCTCAGCATTTGTTTTTTGTCTGGGAACTCTGCCATGCAGGCCATTTTTTTGCCCAGTCTCTTTCTTATGGTGGAGGCATGAACACTGACCTTAACTGAGGCAAGTGAGGCCTGCAGTTCTTTGGATGTTGTTGTGGGGTTTTTTTTTTTTGTGACCTCTTGGATGAGTCGTCGCTGCGCTCTTTTGGGTAATTTTGGGCTGGCCACTCTGGGAAGGTTCATCACTGTTCCATACCTTCGCGATTTGTGGATAATGGTTCTCACTGTTTTTTGCTGGAGCCCCAAAGCCTTACAAATGGCTGTATAAACCTTTCCAGACTGATAGATTTCAATTACTTTCTTTCTCAATTGTTCCTGAATTTCTTTGGATCTCGGCATGATGTGTAGCTCGGTATTCTTGGTGTACTTCACTTTGTCAGGCAGGTCCTCTTTATGTGATGTCCTGATTGAGAACAGGTGTGGCAATAATCAGGCCTGGGTGTGGCTACAGACAGTGAACTCAGGTGTGATAAACCATAGTTCATTTATGTTTTAATGGGGGGGATCACTTTTTCACACAAGGCCATGTAAGTTTGATTTTTTTTCTCCCTTAATAATACACACTTTCATTTTAAAAATGCATTTTGTGTTTACTTGTGTTGTCTTTGACTAATATTTAAATTGGTTTGATGTTCTGTTTCGGGACTGTGGTGGCCTAGTGGGTAAGGTGCAGGACTATGAACCAGAAGGTCCAGGGTTCAAATCCCACCTCAGCCAAAGCTGCCACTGTTGGGTCCTTGAGCAAGACCCTTAACCCACAATTGCTTGGATTGTAAGACTCTATCAACTGGAAGTCGCTCTGGATAAGGGCGTCTGCTAAATGCTGTAAATGTAAAATGTAAACTTAAGTGTGACAAACATGCAAAAAATAGGAAATCAGGAAGGGCGCAAACACTTTTTCACACCACTGTATGATCATTATACCATTGCTTAACAATGATTTATCTAATCTAATGGTGGTCTGTGTTCAGAGTTCCTCTGGGTCAAGGAACTGTGCTTGTCATAGTGCAAGCAGATCAGGCCTGCCCCTACCTGATTGTATAATGGCAGTTTATATACTGAGTTCAGAACACTGGGTAACTATCGTCTTGGCATGAGCCAAGTTTGGGCATACTGTCCGTCGATATTTAGTAACACTCCCTTTGGCAATCACAGACAGCAAATGTTTCTGGTAGCAGTTACTACTTGTTGTTTTCTTGTTTCAGAAGATGTTCCACTCTTTAGAACAATAATAATTTTAAATGATACTTATATCTGAAAACTGAGAGGACCAATCCAAAACCTTAAACGTTAGAGTTCCTTAAGTAGCTTCCACTTGATTTTGAGGTATGTTTTGATTATTGTCTTGTATTGAGCATTGCAAACGTGAATTAATGAATCATCTTTTGTAGCCATGTCCTGCTTTTTGTGAGAGGCAGGATGAGTCACCGCTTAAAGAGTGTGAGCACTAGGAAGGTTGAAGGAATTGTTTTAACTCCATTTTTTTGTAGTTGGGGGTCTCAGGCTCCTGTCCCCAGAAAACACAGGGGCATACATAAGCATTCCCTGGTTGGCAGGGGTCTGTGTTGCTGTGCCTGGGGTTATCCATTGACTGGATTCCTCACCCCCAGGCACAGCCAGTTATGCATGTGTATTCTTGCCAGTCCTACTCACCGGGTGGTGGAAAAGCATCACCGGAGCACCTCACGATTTATAACACTCTGGAATTGCCTTCACTGACCTTCTTTGGCGTAATATGTTTAAATTTGGCTCATAAACTCTAAATGGGCCCTAACAGTTGAGAAATGTGGCTTACTTAAGCTCCCATGGGTAACGTAACATTTTACACTTAAAAATCAACACAAATGCAGTTTGACCGGGAGAAGCCAAACTTTTTCATAAGATTGCACAGATTGCTTGTAGTAATTGTGTTTTGCCTTGTGAGCAAACTTCATGACAGCAGTTGTTTAATGCATTTGTGTCTGTATATGCATACGTCCGAGCAAATGTTTAATCCTGTAGAAACTGGAATGAAACAGTTGGTGCCTCAGTGACTGCGCCTGTGTGTTTAGCCTGATCTCCTCTGGATTAGTCGAATGACTTTTCCACTGACCCGGTGCTGAAGCTGGTACTTATTCAGGGACCGAGTGACCCTTTATAAGAACTGGCTAGTGTTTCCACTGAGCCATTACACAATGAACTGTGGGATTTTTCTACTGCACAGAGTGTTAATAACGCTACAGGATATTACAAACTGTGATTTCTGGCTTCGATAATATAATGTACACTCATTGACCAAAAAAAAAAACTCACCAAGAAGGCGCTTTTGGGATCAAATGATACTTTATATGTATGAATGTAATGATGATATTTGTAAGTGGTCACAATATTAGAGTGAATGGATAAGGTTCGTGGGAAACCTGTACAGTGGTAAGGAGGCTCTAGTTACCCTTGCAGCCTGGATACAAGATGAGATATGGTTGGGCATTGGAGGCATACATGTTCACTAGATACTGGAAGCAAAGGTTCATATACTTTTGCCACTCACAGATATTTAATGTTGGATCATTTTCTTCAGTGAAGGTAATTTTTAGGAGGTAAAGTATAATATTTTGTCACATTTAAAAAATATGGTTCTCATGTTCTACTTTTAGGACTTCTGGGGCCATATTCATAAAAATTCTAAGAATCCTAGAGAGCTCTTAACTTAGCTTAAATCTTCCTAGCTAGGAGTTTTAGCTTAAGATCAATCTCAGAGCAACTCTGAGCCAGGATAAGTCAAAAACGTTATCTCCGCGGGGTTTAGCCGGTTGCTAGGTATGATGCATTCTTTTGAAGACTGTGATTGGTTGTCACCCAGAGCTAACATAGCTTTTGTCCTTACTAGGATCTACTACTAACTTTAAGATGGAAAAGGCCACAATTCTAAGATCTTTCCAAGGTCATATTTATGGAGAAATATAGAAGAACGGTTCACGAACATTTAAGTACTGCAGTATCTATAAATGTAAAAATGGAGCTTTGCCTGTGCGACTGTAACCCGCGTGGAAAAAAGGTGTAAAATTCAATCTGTTTTCAAACGGCATGTTTCTAGACTTACATTTAATATGCGGAGTATTCTCTGACAAGACAAACATTTTCCAGGCATTTCTGTCCCTGTGGGTTCGTTTTATTACCGTGATCCTTTTTCCAGTGCTTGTTTGTTTTGGGGTGGCATGTACAGCATTTAAAGAGCAGTTTCTATTTTCGATTTTCACTCTGTGTTTCCAGCATAGTAGGTCAGATGACATTTGCGTCTCGGGTCACTGGCTCAAACTTGTGTCTAGGAAGCGGAGCACATAAACCGAAATTGCTCTGCTCATGAACCTTGCTTCCCGGTGGTCAATCCACCACTGAGCAAACCCCATTGAAATGAAGATAGCGCAAACTGCTTCTGATAACCTCGCCATGTTTTTTACATGAACCATTCATGCATATAATAGATGTGGCCTTTTTGCAGCTTGACTCTAGTTGAACATATGTGGTGCATAGGATAATTACTGCATCACCGTTGACCTTTCTGCCTTTCCTGCAGATTAATTTAGTAGCAAAAAGGCCTGCATACAGTCAGAAACAAATCCATTCATCGGGAGCGAAGGTAACGTATCTATCACCAGCTTGCCACTAATGTTTGTCAAATTCAATCTAAATCATAGCGCTGATCATTTCTGTCTGTTATAAATGGAACCAAAGTGGGAGGTTTGTAAGTAATGTGAATTCCCATCGATCCAATTGTGGCTTAAGCTCTATCTCTGAAGTCTTGACGTCCTCACATTGGCAGTCAAGTCTGTAAAGATGTGGGTGGAGTGGCTGGTTTGAAATAGCAGCAGGATATTTGGGTTTGGAGTTTATCTGCCGTTGTGGCCTCACCAAGCCGAGGTGATTTACAGGCCACTGAAATGCATTTTTTTTAGACTTGGTTTTCTGGTCACGAAAGAGAGTCTACTGAGATGATGGATCACTAATCGGTACACATTGCATATAGCAAACATTCACACAGTACATCAATACAAATGAGTAATGACTTTCTTGCCCAAAACGTGGTACATGTTACATCACAAATATTTGGGCTGCAAGGATGAAGTGGCCCAAAGCTGGTCATATTCTGTTTAGAACTATGCTCAGTTTTCACTAATCTTCAGGAACCTCCTTATCCCGGTGAGGGTCATAATGAATCCTATCCTGGGCATGAGGTGGAAATGCTAGTCACCAGACTATCAGACACCCACTTGTTAATACCTAGGGACTATTTTTGAAGACTGCCATTTAATGAGATATAGGAGGAAATCAGAGAAGCCAAAGGAAACCCATGTGGCCAAATGGGAAATGACCCAACACTGGGACAGACAAAATTAGGAGCTTTTGGAACCACTTTCTTATGTCAGTTCAAGTCAGTACATGTTAAATACATCGAAAACAGATGACAATGATTGTAATACATCTATGAGTCCGTCTGCATGTATACATTAAATTTGTCATGGTTGATTCTTATTTAAAATATAGATGAGGATTTTGTTTATTGGATGATTTACCCAAAAATAATGAGTCAAATTGCGAGACTCTTAAACATGTTTTTTTTCCCTTTAGATTCAGGTGGGTGTTGGGGGTGTCCCCAACTCAGTGTTTGGAGGGAGATAAAATGCCCCCAAAAATTCCTGCTCAAAACCATCCTTGTGATTTTGTTTTAGGCAGTGTGGTGTGTTTTCTCGTGGCTGTTAGATTTGGATGAAATTCTCCATTATATTTTTTATATGATATTATTTTTAAACAATTATGGGTTGGGTACTGTGGAGGGAGGAAGGCGGAGTGCTGGTTTGCCGCACCAGTAAAAGATCAGCTCTCACCGGCACATGTTCTCACAGTTTAAGAGTTGTAAGAGAGACTGTTAAAGAGTCTTACAGGTGATAAGTGTCTAGATGGGATTAGTGCACTGTGTAAATAAAGCGCTTTACATCCTGGCATGTCTGATGCATGGGGAATGCAGTTTGTGTTCCTTTAGAATACTAACTACTATTCAAACGAGGTAAACTGGAGGTGCTATGTGTAATAATGTGAGACCTTGCTGGCTTGAATATTTTAAATTTAAAATATCCTCATAGTAAACACATATTCATATTCACGGTCCAATCTTTGGATGTATTTTGGGTGTAGATTGGGTGGTGTGAGCAGTGTGTGGAAATGAAACCGACCCCACTGGAAAGACTGTATCCAGTAGACAGTTTCGATCATCTCTAATGCATTCATGCTCTGAACCTTCTGACGTTCGTTTGTTTACTCCTGCTGAATGCGCAGACTAAACACTTTAGCAACCAAATGCAGGCCTTAAACACCCTGACAGAAAGATGAACGGCAGAATGAAGACGGAACATTCTCCCGCTCTGATGTGCTATAATTGATTGTGATTTATGGCAGTGTGTAACCCGCTTTCACGATCAGCCTGTTGTCTGTAGAGTGGGTGATGCTCACAGGGTAGCGAGTGCACACCTCTCATGCCTCCACCGAATGTGCTCAGCCAGTTCTTCAACCCACACACACACACACAAACACACAAACACACAAAAACAAGTATCGGATTACTATAGCTTTGTCAGATATTTCACGAGTGTTGATCTCCTTTACATCAAGGAGCCTTTCTGTGGGGCATCACATAATAGGTACAGTATATGTCCCAAAGTATGAAGACACCCCATCTAATTGGTGATCTCTTATTTCAGCCAAACTCATTGCTAGCAGTGTTGTACCATGGAAATATACAGACACAGACTCTCTATAGACAGAGTGGCAGTGGAATGGGTAGTACTGAACACCTCACTGACCCCAGTATAACACTGACGTGACTGTGGTAGCCTAGCGGTTAAGGTACTGGACTATGGACCAAAAGGACCAGGGTTCAAATCCCTCTGCCAAGCTGCCACTGTTGGGTCCTTGAGCAAACCTCCAATTGCTTGGATTGTAAGACTATATCAGTTGTAAGTCGCTCTGGATAAGGGCGTCTCAAATGCTGTAAAATGTAAATGTAATAATGTTAAATTGTAGGGACTGGGTAGCCTAGTGGTTAAGGTACTGGACTCTGGACCAGAAGGTCCAGGGTTCAAATCCCACCTCTGCCAAGCTGCCACTGTTGGGTCCTTGAGCAAGACCCTTAACCCACAATTGCTTGGATTGTAAGACTGTACCAATTGTAATTTGCTCTGGATAAGGGCGTCTGCTAAATGCTGTAAATGTAAATCTAAAAATGACAGAGATTTGCACCCTCTCTAAGAAGTCAGTTGGGCATAATCATTAAAACAAAGCTTATTTTATACTAAATTGTTGAATATGTCATGTAATATATTGAATAATGTCAAAAGTGACAAACGAAAAACAAAATGAGTCTGTTGGTGCATCAGCGCTGTCAGCTCTGGCTGCAGCCTCGATTCCCAGTGTCTATGGGAGAGAGTATCTTAGTGCATATTGTTTGCCTGGGGAAAAATCGAAATTTAAAATTCATAACATGGTTTCTGCTGAATGTGGATTTATGTGCATTATCAGATTCCCATTGTTAAGTCAAAATATTGTAAACTGAACCATCATAATAGGGAGGGTGCCTGTAAACAGAAATGAGTGATTGATGAGTGTCCACATACTTTTGGATACATATAAGTAAACCCATAAATAATTAAAATAAGGACTAATAAATCAGTCTCCGCTTAATAGGACAATCAGTATTTTTAGCCAAATCCAATTACACTTCATGTTTAATTAATTCAACTTCAGTAATCTTTGATATGGTAACTGATATGGTGGATCCAGGGCCTATCCTGGGAACTCTGGGTCTAAGGCGCGAATACAACAACACTACCTACTGTGCCACTGTCCATTGCTAAGTGTAACTGGTTTGTTTGAGAAAAAAATATCTTAACTTAAACTCAGTACTGAAAATATGGTGCTCATTTGCTCACAGTTTAGCATACAGGCTTTATTGGACTGGTTTGGGTTGGTTTTGGTCTTGTGATGGCCACCAAGCTTGGAAGGTGAGTGCTAACACATGCTTAGCTACAGATTTGAACTGTAGAAAATATGCTTAAGATTCAGCTGGTAAAATCTTGTCTTTACCTGTGTGTGCATATATGATTGTCATGGTGTTTCATACATTTTCTTTAGTTTCTTTAGCTGGTCTCTCAAACCTGGTTTGCTTAAGAAGGCATGCTGTGTTGAGATTTCTTATAGGAATTCATACAGTGTAGAAAATACACCCATGGTAATCTGTACTTACAGCGTTTGTTTGGTAACAAAGATAAGGAGACTGTTTTTAGAGGTAAATATTAAATGATGTATAATTAAATGATAAGGTCTACTTAAGGGAGAGTCAAGCTTATATTAATAGCTAGCTCAGCATAATCTGTTTAGTGAACTTAAATCAGTAGTACAATTTCATTTTAAACCTGTCCTTGCTTACTTTTTCAAAAGCATTGTGTTACCATTTTAGTTTTCTGTATCTGAGTATAAAGCTGTGCCTACAAAAGTACAGCAACAACAAACGTCCAAAACTACTATAAAATGACACCGCACCGTCTTGGGCATATGTAATCACCCACACACACAGACACACACAAACATTTGTCTCTTTTTTGGGTATTTTAAGTATCTCAGGCACGTCTGCAGGGTGTGTACTATGGGGACGCATGAATGGAATATCATATTTCACGTGACATCTGGTGGAGCCGTGTTGGACATGCTCTTTCGAGGGTGTGTTTGTGTGTAGTGGAACTGGTGATAGATGTTGGTTTACACAATGCAGCCTATAAAAAGTTATACTTAGAAATAGCACTGTATATACTGATCTCAGGCGAGCTTAAAGCACGCGATGAAAGAACCACAGACGAACTGTAGATCCTAGATTAAGTAACTTTGATGGATTTTCTTTGGTCTGATATAATGGCAGTATAAAAGGCTGTATCCAAAGTTGGTGAATTTAGTCAGCAAATGAGGTTGAAAATAAAAGCCAGTAGAGATACAACTTCCATCCCCATTTCTGAAACACCCAAGTGCTTTTTTAATCAACTTTTAAAAATTATTTGCAAGCATTTCTGAAGTTGCCAGGTTTTTCCTCTCTCTAGCTCTAACTGCATGATATTCTAAGTTCCAAGATCCAACAGTTTGTGTGATTCCTTTAAAACAAGCCTTTCCTTCATGCTTAAACAATTTGGCGAAAGCATATACAACCTGACTTTCTTACTGTTGATTGAAATCAGTTTAAATATGTAAGTAGTCAAGTCAGATTTATTTCTGTAGAACTTTTTGCAATGGAGCATTGTCTGAAAGCAGCTTTACAATTTTAGATGATGAGCAAGCTTAGCATGACAGTAGCAAGGAAAAACTCTGTAAACGTTATAAGGAAGGAACCTTGGGAGGGCCAAGACTCAAAAAGGAACCCAACATCCGTGGGTGGGTGTTTGGTTAGATGATCTATATGTAAGGATGAAACTAATTCATCTAGTCTTGATTCATGCTCAATGATCCAGGTAAGAAAATCCAAGAAGTTGAATCTGTTCATCTGGACATAGATTTTGTTGGAGAAACGTTTCATCACTCATCTAAGTGACTTCTTCAGTCTCAGCCGTTGGAAAACTTCCCCAATCTTATATACAGCACCTTTCCATAACGACTGGTACCAGCACCATTGCATAAACAATGGACCGGTGATCAGTTTAATATGCAGATTGACATAGCCATAACGACAAATGGCCACGTGTGCCATTCACACAGGATTGGGCTGCGATGGCTCCATTGTAAGATGGTGAGAGGTGCTCCAACAGGAGCATTCCAACTGCTGAGACTGAAGAAGTCACTTAGATGAGTGATGAAACGTTTCTCCAACAAAATCTATGTCCAGATGAACAGATTCAACTTCTTGGATAATTCATCTAGTCAAATAAGTCTGTAGTCATAGTTCAAAAAACAGAAATGAAGTAAATAATAAATTATAAATAACGTAAAAATATGCACATCATCATCATCATTTAGTCCAGTGAGCTACAGTGAAAATGTCAATTACTTACTTCAAATTAATTCAAATAAAAAACATCCTATAGAATGGATCACAGGCAGCTTAATAAATGTCCGACCAAGCCAAATGTCAATGACAACTAACACGTTTTATGCAGTGGTGCTTTAAATTACAGCCTACTTAACATTCATATGCGTTGAGATCCTGAATCTGTTACGTCTTTCAAAGTCAAGGGCAATTGTGGCGGTCCCAGCTCAGAACCCTGTGGTATGCACTGTCAGGCGACTGTGTGGGCATAAGGTTTGGCCCCAGGCAAATTTTTGGTTCAGTGCAAAGCGTAAAAGTGTGTTTATGTGCTGTTAGTGGGAGTAAAGTGTATGAGTCATCTCTGAGTCATGCTATAGCAGTGAGCGCTGAGGTACAGCAGTCCAACAGACAGGTAAAACAACACAAACACAAAAGCCAACCACACTGTACTAGTCCTTTAATTACAGCTTTGTGTGCTAAATACTGATCCATGTTACATCAAAGCACACATTTTTATTTATTTATTTATCTTGTTAACAGGTTTGTCATGTCTTCGGGCAGAGAGTAGTGACACTACTGTGTTTTAACTCTCTCTACTTTCAACACCTAATCAGTCACTGATTAGCCTGTTCCATTCCATACAGTGCTCAATAACACTGACCTTTCTTTCCCATAGGATTGTAGAGCTACAGTTTTTTAATGCTGTCTAAGTGCAGGGTGGTCTTATCTGACGATGTTCATGGCTGATTTTCAGACATATGAGCATCCCTTTTTGTGTTAAGGTGTGTAAAGGAGCCATTCCACCGAATGGGTGCCATTTCCGTCCCTGCATAGATAATGAATATAATTAACTGTCAAAAAGATTTTATTATTACGCAAAGTGTCCTGCAAAGTCGTGCAATTGCATATTTAAGGTGTATAATTTGAAACATTCCTAAAAACTACCTACAACTTTAAAAATAGCATTTGTAAGCCGTTCCTGGTCTTTAACATTACACTTTACAGTGAAATATAATGATTAAAACCCCCTTTTTTGCTATATACCATCTATCCAAAGTGAGTTCTCTTATTTTTCCTGTTTATTTATGATACTGCTGGGTGATATGACATCAAATCAATATCACTATTAATTGAGCATTTTACTATGATTACAATTACTGAACAGTTTTTTTTTGGGAGGGAGGGTGCATTTTTTTCTAATGAAAGAGTGCATATTGTTGTGATTTTAAAATAACTGAAGGAAACACATAGGTGAACATATGGTTATCTATTGATCATTTTGACCAATGAAATCACCTTTCTCAGAGTAGTAGGATATGGAATCATTTCTTTCCATCTTCTTGAATTCATTTCATATCATGTAAAAAAAAAATTAACAGAATAAAGAAATTGAAAGAATCAACATGGGGAAGATTACATCAGTTAGAAGTCCTGAATTAAATCTATGACTGTGAAGGATCAATCTCAACTTACTATCTTATTATCCAAATTATTTTAGATGTTATTTGTTTGTGGTAAAAGTACATAATTGGTGAATCTTTAGAATGTGCCCTGTGTTACTAATGCTATTAGTATGGATGCCATATGGTTACATTTTATGTGATTTTCTAATTCTGTGCTGAAAACTCAGTCTGTTTACAAACATAAAGAGCAAGAGGACTGAGTGGAAAGTAAAAGGAGTAACCTTAAATCGTAAAATGATAGTTTCCCAAAACTCATTATGAATAGTTGAATATGTTGTTACATTAAGTGTTGGAAAAATGTAGAAAACAAAGCTTAATTTTAAGAGTTACAACATGCAAATAGCACCCATTCAGCAGAATGACTCAAAGAAACTCCAGCTTTGTTGACTTCATAGGAGAAAACCCAGCTCTGCTGATAGAGCTAAACTATCCTAAGGATTTCCTAAATCTAATCATAGCCAATGCTCTTAGTCTGCTGCTACAGAATCCATCTCTCTTCCCAGTGGTCTCGCTGTTTTAGAAACCATTTGCAGGCATTACGGATGGGGCAGATTGCTGATTCGTGTTCAATAGAAATTAAAGGGTTAAAAGAGTCTTAAAGACACAGATGTGCTGGGGTATCCCATGAAACTTTCACTGTTGAGAGAAGACTACACAGTGGCGTCTGTTTTAACATGTTAAGCTCCTGTCCTACACTTACACATTTACATTTAGATTTACAGCATTTAGCAGACGCCCTTATCCAGAGCGACTTACACGTTATACAGTCTTACAATCCAAGCAATTGTGGGTTAAGGGCCTTGCTCAAGGAGCCAACAGTGGCAGCTTGGCAGAGGTGGGATTTGAACCCTGGACCTTCTGGTCCATAGTTCAGTACCTTATCCACTAGGCTACCACAGCCCCACATCATATTGGCGGACACAATTTATTTATTTCTCTTATACAGGTAGTCCTTGGGTTACGACGGTCTCGAGTTACGACGTTTTGTAGTTAAGACGCATCTCCCATAAGCCTTGTTTCGACTTAAGTGGTTATGCGTCGTAAAACGTCGTGACTTCGTGTTTGTGTTGACGGCGGAGGAATACACTACGGTCGGTTACGCGGCTCGGGACTGAGGCGGCGGTGTGTCACCCCAGTGGCTTGTTAACTTTTTGCCCTTCATTATGGCTCCCAAGCATAAGGCAGAGTCTTCTGATGGCAGGGCATCGAAGAAGAGGAAGGCCATCACCATGGAAGTGAAATTAGATAACGTTAAGCGATACGGTAAGGGGGAAACACCGACAAACATTGGCTGGGTGCTCGGACTTAGTCGTTCGACGGTCGCTACCATTATCAAGGATAAAGCTCGCATCCTTGAACACGTGAAATGATCTGCTGCTATGCAATTGAAAGTGATAACTAGGCAGCGTAGTGGTCTTATTATTGAGATGGAAAAATAAATGTATTTTATGTGGTTTTTTTGATAATTATGTAGGGTACTGTGTTAGAATAGGTGTTAGGATAGGATAAGTGCTTACAGTATGTTATTTATGATGTTATTTGATGTTATTTATGATGTTATTTGATCGGTTTTCTATAAACATTTACATTTACGTCATTTAGCAGATGCCCTTACAATTGATACTTACGCTCCAAGCAATTGTGGGTGAAGAACAGCTTGGGAGGGGTGGGATTATGGAGCTTTCGGTCCATAATCCAGTACCTTATCCACTAGGCCACCACAGTCCCACAGTTACACACAGTATCGGTATTGGTAATAAAGAGTACCGATACCAGGAAGAGGCTACATACGCATATCGTCCCCTTCCTCGTGGAATTATAAGGTTCTCTCTTTCATATTTTTCAAAATTATACTTATTGTGTGACAAATCCTTAACATTATGTGAGGCCATGTCACTCAATGCTCAATGAGTGGGGGTAATGGAGCAGAGAAGAAAAGCTTGGTGAAGTCTGGTGTTTTTACATGATTAGACAATGTTAATTTTAAAAATAGGTAGTATAAAATGTGTACTTTAATTGTTTTAAACAATTAAATAGATTAAATGCGACAGAGCCGGTGCCTAGCTGGTGGCATAAGGTGCAGGGCAGGAATAACCCTAGACAGGGCCATCATAAGGCACACACACACACACACACACACACACACACACACAAACTCTGCGATCTCGTTCAGGATTAAATGGAGAAGAAAGTGAGTGAATGAATGACATGGAATCTTATTTTAATTTTTACCGGTACTAGAAACGGAGCTGTTTAATTTCAGTTAAATTTTGCAATGGTTGTGACAATGTTTAATTAACAGTGCATTGAGTTTAATAAACCAATTGTAATGAATAATTTAGTAAAAATAATATTTAAATAAATATATTCTAAGGTTGTATGATTTGTATGCCTAAGTTTATAATCGTTTTTGAAACATGAAATATTGCTGAAACATTGCCTGTCATCTTATGGTTCTTTAAAAAGTCTTATTTCTTATGTTTTGTAATACTGAAAGATAATTAAATAGTATACATTTGAATTGATGTCTTAATTACAACAATCATTCATTTCCTTAATTCAGGTTTCTTTTTTATTTTTCTTCCAAAATAAGACATTTTGGTTCACTAGAGTGAATACTTCTGATATAAAATCAAATCTGCTACAGTACTGCTTTTATACTGACCTGCTACACTTATTTGCTGGGGCAGCTAATTACAGACAGGGCACATGAACCAATGCAGAAATCACAGCGTGCAAATGCTGGTTGTAGCAGCTAACAATCTTCTGTCAACATGCAAAGCTGCAAGGGTTGCCTAAACTTTTGTACAAAAAAATAGGTATATTGTAATTGATTAAATACATAATATAATGGTATACCTAAAAGCTAGAGTGTTAGAAATCTTGGATAATCACGTTTGTGTGGATGGCTTTCTGCTACTTATTTCTAGAAAGCTGTAAATGTCATTTGTAAGTGAATGTCCCTCTCCTATTGTAAGTAGTACTCCTGTATTTGTTCTATCTGTATATTCCCTCTAACCTATATCTATTTGAACTGGTTCACATTCAGTCGTTGAGTCTCTTTCATCTGGCTGATCTTCCATGTTGTTTATAATACTGTCTATCAATGCGTTTTTGGCTTCTGTCAAACAAAAGTATCAGGTCCCTCATACCCCATCTTAAGTGTTACGGCTTTCTCCTAGATGGGGTCGTAACAGTATGTTACTGCATTTTCAATAATTATTGTGAATTTCCATGAATTAAAAATGCATTGCTTTCAGGGGTGCAGTGTAGGTGGTAGTGTTCCATATGTGTTTTCAGCCATATCTCAGACGTACTTACATATTGTTTGCACACAGTTTTCCCGAGGGAATACCCTTTATATATTCATACTTACAGTAGTATTAAAAAGACAATGTGACTATGGGAGTGTGAGGTCATCGTCCTTTTTGGTCAGTGTTCTGTTTCACAGAACGTAACACGGTCGTTAAACTGCACATACCTTGTGTCATATTGTTAAACGCCGATCATCTGAGTTACAGACTGTATTTTAAACTACGTACTTACAGTGATGCTTGAAAGTTTGTGAACCCTTTAGAATTTTCCATATTTCTGCATCCATATGACGTGAAACCTCATCAGATTTTCAAACAAGTCCTAAAAGTAGATAAAGAGAACCCAGTTAAACAAATGAGACAAAAATATTATACTTGTTCATTTATTTATTGAGGAAAATGATCCAATATTATATATTAGTGAGTGGCAAAAGTATGCAAACCTTTGCTTTCAGTATCTGGTGTGACCCCCCTGTGCAGCAATAACTGCAGCTAAACGTTTCTGGTAACTGTTGATCAGTCCTGCACACCGGCTTGGAGGAATTTTAGCCCATTCCTCCGTACAGAACAGCTTCAGCTCTGGGATGTTGGTGGGTTTCCTCACATTAACTGCTCGCTTCAGGTCCTTCCACAACATTTTGTTTGGATTAAGGTCAGGACTTGGCCATTCCAAAACATTAACGTTATTTGTCTTTAACCATTCTTTGTTGGAAACGACTTGTGTGCTGAGGGTCGTTGTCATGCCGCATGACCGACTTTCTTTTGAGATTCAGGTCATGGACAGATGTTCTGACATTTTCCTTTGGAATTCTCTGATGTAATTCAGAATTCATTGTTCCATCAAAGGTTGTCCTGGCCCAGATGCAGCAAAACAGGCCCAAACCATGATACTACCACCACCATGTTTCACAGATGGGATAAGGCTCTTACGCTGGAATGCAGTGTTTTCATTTCTCCAAACATAACGCTCTTCTTTTAAACCAAAAAGTTATTTTTTGGTCTCATTCGTCCACAAAACATTCTTCCAATGGCGTTCTGGCTTGTCCACATGATCTTTAGCAAACTGCAGACGAGCAGCAATGTTCTTTTTGGAGAGCAGTGGCTTTCTCCTTGTAACCTGCTACCATTGTGTTCTTCTGATGGTGGACTCATGAACATTAACATTAGCCAATGTGAGAGATGCGTTTAGTTACTTAGAAGTTACCCTGGGGTCCTTTGTGACCTCTCCAACTATTACACACCTTGCTCTTGGAGTGATCTTTGTTGGTCGACCACACCTGGTGAGGGTAACAGTGGTCTTGAAATTCTTCCATTTGTACACAATCTGACTGACTGTGGATTGGTGGAGTCCAAACTCTTTAGAGATGGTTTTGTAAACTTTTTCCAGCCTGATGAGCATCAACAACTCTTTTTCTGAGGTCCTCAGAAATCTCCTTTGTTAGTGCCCATGATACACTTCCACAAACGGTGTTGTGAAGAGCAGACTTTGATAGATCCTTGTTTTCACTTTCAAATTACCTGCTAATTCTAGAGGTTCACATACTTTTCCTCAATAAATAAATGACCAGTTTAATATTTTTGTCTCATTTGTTTACCTGGGTTCTCTTTATCTACTTTTAGGACTTGCCTGAACATGTGATGATGTTTTAGGTCATATTTAGCAGAAATGCAGAACATTCTAAAGGGTTCACAAACTTTCAAGCACCACTGTATAATAAACCAAAGTGAAAAGTGATAATGCATATAATCTTGTTTTGTGCGGCTGAACCTCTAGTGAGGACTCATTTTCTGTTCTTGTGATAGTACAGGGAAATTGTTGGGGTTTTATAACTTAACCCTGTTCATCACACATACACAACAGGTAGATGAAGAGTTTGAGACACACTTGTGTTTAGCTTTAAGTAAACATTAGACACTTGTGAATATTGTTTATACTGTGTGTACTGACCAGTTTCAATCGTTCTACACTGTCCATGAATTGACTACATCCTATAAATAATGTAATGTAACCAACTGGATCTGGCTTTACTCCTCTTCCGTGTACGTTTGTGTAGGCGTGGGTAGGCTATGCCGGGAATGATGTCTGACATACATTAATAATAGACCACTGAGATGAAATAATCTGATCATGCTTGGCTGTGAGTGTGCACCATTTTAATCTTCTGACTGGCTCATTCACCAGTCTTACACCATTGTATATGGCCAACTGTGAGACAGTATTGCAAGTGCTGGTAGATGCTTTGACAGTGATAGATGATGTTGATTAACAATGTACTTTCACTGTCACTCGTTTTTCTCTCGGGATACCCCTTCCCCCCCCTTCTCTCCAGCGGCTACACTTGCGCAACTACCGAGCTCAATTAGCAGCCAATTAACACACTGTTACATGCTGCTAACTACCCCATTCTCTTACCCCACTCGGTTCTAATAGGCACGCGGCGATAACAGAAGACACTAATCATCCTAAATCATTGGCTGTATTGAACAAAACATCAAATTAAGACTCAGCAGGCAACCACAATAATGGCAGAGCAATCCAAATGCCTATTATTATCAAGAGCTTTTGAGTTTAGACATTGTCTTATGTATTTTTAACCCGATTTCCTCTACTTTTGCCAGTTTCCACCCACTTATCTAGAGTTCTCCAATCTTATTTCAGCTTCCAAGCAAATGCTCGATCCTGACACACTATCCTGATTTTCTACGTCATGCTCCAGTTGGTTGCAGCAACTGAGCAGATTGAATGAGTTCTCTGTAGGAAAGCCAGAACGATCCAAACAAATGGTATTCTCACAAGAGTATCATATTTCAGTTTCTTTCGTTGTGTGTTAGCTAGATTTTATGTACGTGATGGGCTGCTAACATGCTAAAGAGTGATTGGTATTATTTTTCATATAATATTGTGTACAATAGGGGTGGGCAATATGACAATATTTTAATGTATCCTGATAAATTTTGGTATTGTGATAGGCGATTATAGTTTTCTGAGCATATCGAGGATATCGTCAGTTCTTAGAGAACACTGACCAACTGTAAGTTGTCAGTTATAAAGAGTGTAATTAATCCTTTTTAATTGGAGAAACTGTAGCATACTTTGTAAATTGATTTATTTTCAAAATATGAGATACTATTTGAGTAGTAGTTTTTAAGAATATGTCGCTACTGATGCATCTTGTCTGCGATCACATGTATCCTGATAATATCGTGTATTGTGAAAATATCTAAGTATTGTGATATAAGATTTTTTATCATATCACCCACCCCTGTTGTACAGTGATATTTAATAGGGACACTGGATTTTTCCACAGCTGAGTCATTCATATTTCTTTTTTGCCACCTGTTTCTTATTATATTTTCAAATGTTTGAGCACCTTCATGAAATAAAATGCTTTGTTGATTTTCTAATTAAAACAAAGTACGTCATTTTGTTACTATTGAAAGTTTGAAATATTGAAAATAAAATGGAAAAAAGAACAAAGTACAGCTTCTAAAGTAAACAGATTTGCTCGTACTTTGCAAAAGGTGACAGTATTTTCTCCTGCTTCACCTGCTTTATGCTGGTCTCAGTCCGGCAATACTTTGTGCAGGAGCTTTAACTGATTCCATAGAAAACGAGCGGGAGGTGGTCTTAAAATGCTTTGCTTTGTTGAAAATCAATGTACAGTGCTATTTATGTGTGAGTTAACTGATTGAATAGCTTTATAGTTATTGATGTAGTGAAGAGAAGCCCATTTTTCTTCCCCAGTAGGTCTAGGTATGCTCTGCTGGACTCCCAGTCATGGGTGGTGACTCCGTCTCACAATGGGGTGAAACCTTATGTATGAAAAGGACTTATTTTACCTTGGGACTGACCAAGTGAATAAAGTGACTCATTGCAAATAAAAGTCACGTCAAATCAAATTTGTTGATATAGCGCTTTTTACAACACAGCATTTGTCTCACAGCAGCTTTACAAATATTATGGCTCAAAGCCCTAGTTGAGAAAGCCTGGGGTGACAGTGGTAAGGAAAAACTCCCTAAGCGTTATAGAGAAGAAACCTTGGGAGGACCAGAACTCAAATAGGGATCTGTCCTCCATGGGCAGCCTGTATGTCAAATGTAAGAATAAAAGAACATATGTAATGAAAGTATATTACTTAAAATTATAGCCCCTCCCCCCTTTGTTACCGTATTTTCCGGACCATAAAGCGCACCGGGTTATAAGGCGCGATATCAATGATCGGCTGCTAACGGATCTATTTTCATACATAAAGCGCACCGGGTTATAAGACGCATAAATGAAACAAAACTCTTAAGTTCCGTCGGAAGCTCAGTTTGGTCTTTACCTGGCGCAGGGCGTCTTCTTGCTTCCTCCACTTCCGTACCATTGATTCGTTAATGTTGAATTCTCTCGCAGCTGCTCTATGTCCATGTTGTACTGCGTGACTGATAGCGCTGAGTTTGAAATCCGCTTCGAAAATAAATAAATGAATGAATGCACGTACCCTAATGCTGAAGCACATACCGTATTACTCCGCGATGCTGCGCACTATGGTTGCCGTAAGCTTCGTAACCTACCAAAGACCGTGCTAAAACATTTTGACAGATTTATGAGCGCCGTGTACCATCTACAATCGGTTCTAGGTCAGAAAGCACAACCAGAATTAATTCATACATTAGATGCACCGCATTTTAAGGCGCACTGTCGATTTTTGAGAAAGTTAAAGGATTTTAAGTGCGCCTTATGGTCCGAAAAATACGGTAAGTCTAATATCTTTTTAAAGCAATTTTATTATACTTTTTCCAGTGAGTGTGTTATTTTTAACATGTGCAAGTTGTGTTTTGGGGCGACTCAGTAGGTTGGTCCTGTCTTCGTGGGTTTTCTCCGGGTGCTCCGGTTTCCCTCCCACAGTCCCAAAAAGATGTGCTTTAGGTTAATGATTACGCTAAAAGTGGCGCCAATCCATCCTAGGGCACACACACTCGCAAACTAGGGCCACTTTGAGCGTTGCCTCTTGCTTTGTGCCCTATGCTGCCAGCTAGGCACCGGCTCTCTCGCGACCCTGTCCTGGGGTTAAGCGGACCAGAAAGTAAATGAATGAGTGAAATTTTATTTTGACAAAAAACACGGAGAACCTTGGGTCAGACAAAGCTTTGCACCAAACCCCGAAAGGGCCGTGGTCCACAGGGTGGGAACCATGAGGCTATAGTATTGGCAATCACTTTGCATGAACTAGGGGATGTAGCTCAAGAACTTTGTTTCAGAAATGACTGTCATTTAGAGACAAAAAACACGTGCATGAACATACCTAGTATGGACACACACACACACACACACACACACACACACACATATAGCCATATGTTTGATGAGCAGTTGGAATGGCTGCAGTGTGGAGATATTGAGGCAATAAACAGATTGACAAGAATGCCACAGGCTGACAAATGCTGTCTGTCAACGTGTATGCTGTGGGTTGGGAAGAATGTGTGCCTGTGTCCATGTGGTATGTAGTATGTGTGTGTGTGTCTGTATGTTCGCTGCCTAACCCGGTTTTATTACCATAATTGATGTATTTTATGGAATTCCAGTACAGAGAACGCTCCATCACGCTCATGATTTCTGACCTTTCTAGCACATATTCATTTAGTTGCACTTCAGCAGCGTGACAGTAGCTTCATTCCTTTGATTTATGTGTGCTTTCAGGCACTTTCTGAAGCACACAGTAACCTGACGCTATGCAGAAATCATTTCTTATTGGGTTTAGGCTATATCAGTGCTAGGCCCCGGCTCCATCTGTGCAGGCCGGTGATTATTTTTGAACTTATTACAACTGTTATGAAGTTATCATTCAGTTCCTGGAATCTGTAGGGTGGCAAAAAGTTTTTCAGCGAATGCACTTTGCTCGAAGTTTGAAAATACTCCTTAATAATGTTGACGGATAGATTTTGAGCCGAGGTGTTTGGTGTTTGTTTTAAGGCTAGGAGCTGTGCAGAGCTGCTGATGAGGCAGGATGCATTGATCAAAGTGATGACTCAGAGCTTTCAACTCCAGAGTTTCAGTCCCACTTCGGAAGCTGATCAGTTCCCTGGCCCAGATTTGCCGTCTTAGAAGCAGCAGGTTCAGATGCCACTTTGTAAATTCCTTAAAAAGCATCCTTATGAGATTATGAGAATGTGAACTGAATTTAAAGGCATTTCAACTTTAGCCAAAAAAGTATTTTGGCAGTCTGATGAACCTTTTGAGAATAACTGAGTGTGATTTTATTAAAATGATTCTGACTTAAGTATTTTTTTTTTATTAATATCAATTTTACTGAGCAATTCCATCACAAATCAGTGGAGCTTTAAAGCAAGGACTTCCCAACCTTTTTTTGACAGTTGAACCCCTTGAACCCCTTGAAGTACTCCTTACAGTTTGTAGTAGGCATATGTTAAATGAAACCTACAAACGTTTAAAAAACCAATACATGGTGCAGCGTTTCACTCTGTGTAATTTGCTTGTATAATTATATTATATCATTATATGTATACAGTACTGTGCAAAAGTCTTAGGACACCTTTAGATTTAATGACCATACATCATTATTTCTCAGTATCTTTATTAGAATACAACCAGAAAATCCAGGACATTTGTATGCACTATTAAAACAGTTGATAAAAATCAGGAGAAACAGCTTCTGTAGGCTACAATGGCAAGTGTTTAATGTGACCTTCTCTTACACTTGAGCAGTAGCAGCATTTGGCAGCCAGATGCCAAGTTGATCCTTCTTCAGGTTGAAGAAGTTTGATCAGGAATGGTCCTTTTGGAACAGTAGCAGCTAACAAAGCACTTTTTCGGAAATAGAGCAGAAGATATATTAAAGCTCACAAAGATTGGAATGAAGATCAGAGTATTATAGAGTGATGAATCCAAGAAGGTTTTTGGTCCAGTCATCAACATTATGCTATATATGGTCATTATACCATTGCTAAATCAATAAATCTAATGGTGGCCTAAGACTTTTGCACAGCAGTGTATATTATATTGATCATTAGGATTAAGGTTTTGTTGTGTATATGTTGTGTTTTGGATGCTGGTGAATTAGCAAGCCCACATGAGGCCATGTTGGTTTATGGTTGGCAATTAGAAAGACCATATGAGCCCATGTTAATATGGGTCTGGTGATCTCCAATGATCTCGCTGGCAAGCTGGTTGACCATTATACCAGGGTCCAAACACAACATATGCTTATCTATCTTTTTTCAGCATGGCATCCTACAAGGCTACATGGCTTCCAAGTTTGGGAGTGTGAATATAACTGTTTAATCTAATTAAACCTGCTAAATGTGTGTGTGACGGGGGTATTGACTTATTTATTCCCAAAAAGGTATTTATCATGTTGAATTATCAAGCCCTTGTCATTTTGTTATAGGTTGCATTTGATCAAGCTCTGGAAGACTGAACACACACAAAAAGCAACCTTTTGATAAGGAACAAAAACAAATCTCAGCTTTTAATGAGTCTTGGGTGGTATTTAATCTCTTCATGGTTCACTGGATTATAAAATCCAATTTTCCTACCTTTAATGGACTTGCCCCGTCAAAAAAAATATGTTAGGTAAACTCTTAATTTAAAAAGTAGCAGGTTTTGAGAAGCCTTTGCTAAACTATTTCCTATTCCACTATTTCAGTGCAGAAGTTGTGTACTCAGTGTAGCAGTGATGGATATGTATGACAGGTCAGATTTGCCACTATCTCACTAAGACTAAAATGAGGTGGACAGATTGATGGGAAAGACAAAAAACTGCTATGAACTGCATCCAGTGGTCAATTGTTCTAAAAAAAAGCAAGTTTCCCCATAGACATGAACTGAAAAAAATGCAATAAGCCAAAATTTATTCATGAAATACTGCTAAATATCCTTTATATGTGGCTGTTTTATACATTTACCCATAAGAACTTAATCCTATTAACCCGCCTCACCCAAAGGAGAATGGGTTCCCCATTTCAGCCTAGTTCCTCTCAAGGTTCCCTTCTAATTAGTGTCCAAATAATGAGCAATGAGTATCCAAAAATTCATTATCCAAACCATTTTTAGGAACCAAAAGCATTCAGAAAATATAGTCTGACTGTATTTAAGTTTGTTACCTTCTTTACATTTGGAATTCAAACCAAATATAATTTACATGGGGCGCTGTAAGTACAAGTCCCTTATATGTTCAAGCAATAAAAGATATATATATTCTATATTCTTAATAAAACTATCAATTCAGCAAAACACAATTTTTTGCCCGAAGTTCGCCCTGGCTCTGCTCACTCACAATGCCACACCTAAAGCATTTGCCAGAGCCTCCGTGACAGTGAAAATGCAAATGCACCCTCACAGAGGAAATGCAAATAGCATTTTGAATTCGCTAATTAGCATCTAAATAAAGTCCAGGCACTGCTTCCAACGACATTGTCTAAGCGTTTATAGGAATATGCCACCCTTTTAAAACTCAGTTCACATATAGGCCTGTTACTTGTCAAACAATCTCAATTTACAGTTATGTCCATGTCTGTACTAATACGTTTTATTATACTATTATAGGCCAGACGTCTTTGGCAGGAAAATCCTGGTCATATTTAACACCCTGTTCTTTGCAATTTGCCTGCAAGCTATTTATTTCTCATCTTTAATTTGACTTAATGGCAGAATGTAATCTACAACTTCCTCGCAACAAGGCCTGATTCCATGTCGAAATGACGCAGTCATCAGTGAAGAAGGGTATATACTGCGGAACATGGCAGCATCTTTACTACACACTATATAATGTTAAAGAGAAGTTATTCAACTCACTTGCATTCAGTTGTATTTATATAGCTTTTTTAACAGCAGACACCACATGAGTAGCCAGAGGCAATATTCCCAGTCTCCAGCTGCTTTTATTGGTGAGGGTCACAGTGGTAGCAAGCTAAGAAGGTCAGCCCAGACTTCTCTCTCTCAAGCCACAGTAGATCCCCAGACGTTCACAACAAGCCAGCAAATACATATACAGAGGTGAATATTGGTATCCATTTTTATGTTTATTTTACATACATTTACATTTTTATGGGACACCCTCATCCAGAGTCACTTATAATTCATATAGTCTTACAGTCAAATTGTGGGTTAAGGATCTCGCTCATGGACCCAACAGTGGCATCCTGGGAGAGGTGGGATTTCAACTCAGGTTCAGAATACAGTATTTTAACCACTAAGCAGACACTCTTATTGAAGGTGACACACAACTAAAATCAACAAAGCTATTATACTCATGTTTTTGATTGTATGATATTTTACTGTAATTAATGTTTACTGTGTTGCTCCAGTGTTTGATTTCTTGACTTTTACTGTAATTACAAGGAATGTAATGATGCAAAAATGTCATAATATGCATCGTAGAGATGTACGATGTCAGGTGCGTTCTAGGTATTATGCCATCAGATGTAGTTGCATTTTCTTGTCATGTTCCCATTCGCATATCTTCCATTTCTGCAATTGGAAACTCGTTAAGGTAAAGATGAATTGGAGATTGAGGATGTTTATAGGCTCAGTGAGCTTGTTTGTTTACTTTGATTTTCAATTTAAGATAGCACTTGGTTATTTAAATTTGGTGAAACTGTTACAATATCATTTTTGCTGTAGCATCATTTGAAACTTCTAATTTCTTTTAATTGCAGCAAAGTAAAGATGCTTTTGTTTAAATCTTTGTACAAGGAAAGTTTTTGAATTGTTACTCTTTGGACATTTTTCACTCATTTTGTTATGAGGAGCTCTGATCCCGTCTTGTGATGGCACTAATTTAGCACTGAATGCACGATTGGCAACAACTGCGGGCCAGAGTATTTAAGTGCAAGCTCTGGTCCTGTTTGGTGTCGCATCTTTAAATTATCATGAGACCTCACCCGTCATTCGAGCGTTATATCGCGTTTGTTTGTTGTGATAGGGAAAGCAGGTAGCTGGCGGTTTGTAGACTGTCAGTGACAGTACGGCCCAGAGGCCCGAGGTTACCGCCAGGGTTTAGTGTCGGGATATTGTAGGGCAGGGTCCAGCTGTCCTTACCTTTTGCCGTCCCCGTGGCCTCGCCGTCTTCCTCGGCGGCTTTGGCTCGCTCGCTGCGGCCTTCTCCCACACTCGCCTACAGCCTTGTTTGGCCTTTAGCTCTCCCCTCCTCTCCGCAATCGAGTTAAGTAGCGCTCCCCTCGCGGTCGCTTTTCCCTTCTGCGTCCGTATCACGCTCTCACAGCCGCGGGAGTATCCGCTCGAGTCCTCTCGCTCTGTGCAGGCGCGAACCTGCTTACGCCGTTAGCGTAGCCAAGCCACGTCGTAAGCGTAGCTCAGCTGAGGGGCTTACGACATTTGTTTTTGTTGAGGTTTTTGTTTCTTTTTTCTCAGTGGTTGAGTGGCGTGTTTGGTTTACCCAGCCTCTACCGATGCTTCCGCCCATTGTTCAATCCTCAGCCACTGCATTTGTTTTCCTTTTGTTATTTTATTTATTTTCTTTTCATTTAGTTATATTTTGGTTCACGAATTCCATCTGGCGCTAACTGCATTGTGTCCTAAAATCCCCTTTTACTTTTGGTTTCACCGGTCACCTGTTTTTATTATGGTGAATCTTAACACATCTAACATAAGGTGAAGCTACAATAGCGCATTTTATGTACAATTTTAAACCTCTTTTAATCGGAGTAGACTAATTTTTTGTTGTTGTTTAAAAACTTTGTTCAAGGGAACATGCATTGCTTTGCATTGGCTAAACGTCAGAAATAAAAACATAGCAAATAAAAACTCAGTATTGTGAATCAAATCGTGAGCAGAGTATATCGTTACACCCTTAGTAGTGAGTGTATACTGTAAATTAAATTGTATGAAATAATGAAATAAGATCAGCTTTATTACTCGTATCTGTCTAATCCAGAGACGTTTATATGCAACATGAAGGTTGTTTTATCAATTAAAGTAATGTACAAGCAAATTTTAAACCTTTATGGACTGAATTCAAGACCTCCATTAAAAGTCTGTAGAGGTTAGGTTGAAAAACATCTTTTATAATGCAATGCAATTTGCGAGGATAATAAAAACTAAGCTTTGGGTTTAATTTCTGTGCAGGACTGGACGACTGTCTGCAGCAGTACATCAAGAACTTTGAGCGAGAGAAAGTTGGAGGAGACCAGCTGCTCCGGATCACCCATCAGGAGCTGGAAGATCTCGGGGTGTCACGCATTGGTCACCAGGAGCTAATCCTTGAGGCTGTGGACTTGCTCTGCGCCCTGGTAAGAACCAAAAATAAATAAAAAGCATATAGCAGTAGCGAGACTCAGTTCCAGTGTGGAGAATCCCCTGGCTCAGCACTTCTGGGTTCTCCTGCAGGGCTCTACACATGTTTTGCCGACTCTACAAGTTCAGCTATAGTGCAGAAATGCACCTCTTAATTGATTCGCAGACCTATTTTTGTAGGAACTTAGTGAGGCAGCTTTAGGCTTGCCACAATTAGCAGCCAATTAAGACAGAGCTCCACGCTGTTAAATACCCGGCTCTAATTCCGATTCACACTGAGAGCTCATGGCAGTAACATTTATCCATTTGCAAGACTCTTTTATTCAAAGCTAATTGCAAGTGAGGAAGAATACAATTCAAGCATATAGCTGAACAAATGACTGTTCTTTTCAAAAACTTGATGATAGAAAATGTGCCGTTGACACACAATGGATCAAGTAGTGTGGAAGGATTATAAGAACAGGACTAAGAGGTTTACATTAGCACACATTAATTCCAAAAGGTTGGCTCACTGGAACACTGTGCACTAGGAAATACGAAGTTTGTACACTGATTAATTTAAGCATACTTTACTGAACTAATTTGGTTAATGAGACCTGGACTGCTACTGAAACTTTACTAAAGCGACAAATCCAGATTCTGTTTGAGATCCGATGACTGTCAGGTTCGAGTACGGAGGCCTAGCGGTGAGCATTTCAGTTCTGCCTTTGCTGTGGAGCAACACACTGCCCCAGCTGCCCTGGTGTGATGATCCTGGGCAATTATCACATACACACAGTCAGTCACCCCTAGTGGTGGTACAATGGGACACTAAAAACCTCAGTGATGTTTTACCTCTCATGGCAGGATTTTTATATATACAGTGGGGATAAAAGTATTTAGTCAGCCACTGATTGTGCAAGTTCTCCTACTTAGAAAGATGAGAGAGTCCTGTATTGTCACAATCATTTCATATAGGTACACTTCAACTAGGCGAGACAAAATAAGAAAAAAGAAATCCAGGAAATCACATTGTAGGATTTTTTTAAAGAATTAAAGAATTAATTGTAAATCATGGTGAAAAAATAAGTATTTGGTCACCCACAAACACGCAAGATTTCTGGCTCTCACAGACCTGTAACCTTCTTCTTTAAGAAGCTCTTCTATCCTTCACTCGTTACCTGTATTAATGGCACCTGATTGACCTCATTTCTGTATAAAAGGACACCTGTTCTCAGCCTCAAAACAGTCGTCAGGACTCCAAACTCAACCATGAACCAAGACCAAAAGAGCTGTCGAAGGACACCAGGAAGAAAATTGTAGACCTGCAGCAGGCTGGGAAGAGTGAATCTACAATAGGCAAGCAGGTTGGTGTGAATAAATCAATTGTGGGAGCAACTGTAAGAAAATGCAAACCTGGTGAAGACTTACAGGAAACGTTTGACCCCTGTCATTGCCAACAAAGGTTATGTTACAAAGTATTGAGTTGAACTTTTGATATTGACCAAATACTTATTTTCCACCCTAATGTACAATTAAATTATTTCTCCTACAATGTGATTTCCCCTATTTTTTTTCTAATTTCATCTCTCATAGTGTACCTATGATGAAAATTACTGACCTCTCTCATCTTTCTAAGTAGGAGAACTTGCACAATCAGTGGCTGACTAAATTCTTTTTTGCCCCACTCTGTGTGTGTGTGTGTGTGTGTGTGTGTGTGTGTGTGTGTGTGTGTGTGTGTGTGTGTGTGTGTGTGTGTGTGTGTGTATAACTGCAATAATAAGTTTATTGGATAAAGCTATAAAATTGAAAGAAGGCTCTAGTACCCTGTTTGGCTGCCTCTAGCCTGGATACAAGAAGAGATACGGTTATACATGGAGGCAAACAGGTTCCATACGGAATCCAGCAGAACATTTGCCCACAGATGTTGCAGCTGGGCCTGTAGATCCTGCCAGCTCGTAGGTTGCCAAAGCTTTCTGATATTTGCGGATGGGACAGAGCTGTCTCTCCTGTGTACATGTACTTTGTTCCTCACCAGCACTACCACATGAATCTGTGAAATTAAATCTTCCTTTCACTTAAAGTTTTAAGATCACACTTGTGCTTGGGTGACGCAGTTGCAATTTAGTATTCCTCCACAGCGATGACCTGGGTTCAAGCCCCTGCGGCGCTTTTCAAGCAGGTCTTGTGTCATACAGGTATGATTAGCCACGCCTGAGTGAGGAGAAGCCTGGAATCCCCTGGTATTGCCAGTAAAAATATCAGTCAGTCTGTCACTAAAGTCACAGAGGTCTTTAGTGGAAAAAATATATTGTATACAATCTCTGATGAAAATGATGGCTGTAGTTTTCTACAATGCATCACAGGAGACCGAGCCGTACTCCCGTCTCTGTGCTGTTTTTCTGTTTTAAGATTTTAATGGAATGCCATTATAGCAGGGGCACACTACTCTGCTTAGTTCCCATTGTTTCCCTCCATGTTGCCGGGGTAAGATTATGTCTTTGTGTTACTACTGGGGGAAGTTAGTTTTTCATGTCTTTGATTGATGTTTGGGTGGGTTTTCTAACAGCAGAGGCACAGGTGCTGCAGGGCTTTGAGGACGATGGCTGACAGGGGCTGGTGGGAAGCTGGAGGATTAAAAGAAGGAGATGGAGGGATAAGGGAGAGGAAGGAGGGATGTTTGCACAGATGTGCATGAAATGAGCAGTTAAACTCTTGCTGTACAGTAATAAAGCTTCTGTGGGCAACCACAGGCATTTATGCTAATCAGTTTGCTAACTGCTTACCATCGTTACCACTTGCTCGCTCTATCTCTCGCAAATACGTTTGCTTTATTTAACTCTACATACTTTACATATTTAACTCTACACCTTACGTTATGCAGACAAAAGTTTGTGGACACCCAAAATAAAGCTTGCCATCCACTCACCATTGCTGATACAGCCTTTTTGCCTTTTAAAAGGGCTTTCCTCTAGATTTTGGAACATGACTGTGAGGTTAGCCTCTACTGTTAGACCCTGGCACACTTGGCATTCCAGTGCATTTTTGAGGTATCTGATTTAGTTGAGGTCAGATTTCTGTGCAAGCCAGCCAAGTTGTCAATTAAAAGTTGCCAAACCAATTCTCTGTGGACTAAGGCAGAAAGTTATTGAACTGACCTGTTGGAAGTGGAAACCTATAAGTGTGTCATATTGAGAGTCACTGGTTTATCAGTACAACCCATTCTACCTCCACCGTTTGTCTAGGGAGAATCCAGAAATGTTTGCTTTATATTATGAATGTGTTACTGAAATATGAGAGCTCAATAATTGGAATGGGTGTCCACAAACGTTTGTCTATATAGTGCATCTGCATACCAGTCTACTAATATTAGCCTAAAAGGGGAGGGAACAGCTGTTTCTTTTACCATGTGACATCCTGGTTCAAATCTGTCATTTAACCATGACTGCCTGTACACATGTCACGTTACATCTTACGGCAGCGAGAGTTAGCTTAAGTGCAAATATTTCTAGCTTAAATAGTAAAAGAAAATCCAACTATCTAAGTTTTTGTGGCGAAAACGACACTTAAAAACTTAATGGAAGCTCCCAAATTAAATGGACAAATTGTTATTGCAGTAGGATACAGATGAAATTCCAAGCATAACACTGTAACAAATTTGAGGCTAAGAGCTAAAGGTAGTGCCAAATATGGTACCATTAGCCATGCTCGCTACCTTAATCAGATTGGTATTAAGATTATTGAGACTGGGAGGACTGAATTTTAGTGGCTTAGTGGTTACCATAATGGACTGTGGACCAGAAGGTCCAGAGTTGAAATCCTGCCACACTACCATTTATATTTATGTCATTTAGCAGACACCTTTATCCAGAGCAACTGTTGGGTTAAGGACCCAACAGTCTGGCAGAGGTGGGATTTGAACCCTGGCCCTTCTGGTCTATAGTCCAATACTTTAACCACAAGGCAACCACAGTCCCACAGGACCACTGTTGGGTCCTCAAGCAATGCCCTTAAATGCCCACAATTAGTTTAGCCTGCTAAATGACTAAGAGACTGGACAAGCACTTAAGTGGCTTCCCTGGAAAGAAATGGTCAAATCAGAACGTCTCCTGCACCGCTATATTACAAGAACATCATTGAAAGTATGATGATTTTGAAGAAGCTGGAATGAGGTGGGGATATTCTCATAAGAAATAATGGAAGTTGTTTTCTGTATTCACTATCCAAACCATGTGCATTCGGATAACAAGGTTTCACGTACATGAAGCACCCAGCCCCTAAGGGTTCCTGTAAGATTCAGTTATTTCAGGATCATCATGGATCTCATTCAGATGTTATTCATATTCATCGACCTTGATCAGTGATACTGTAGTATTGTCAGATAGGAATGTCGCCGATTCTCTCTTTCTCCCTAACTCACTCTCTTCACTACTTTACAATGGCTGCTTCTTATCTCTGAAGCAGTGTAGAGTCGTTATCTGCTCCTGCAGGCTCTGATGCTACAGTCTTGCCGAGATATGGGAAGGCTCATTTTTATGGCCGACACTCCTCATGCTCTCATCATTACCCAGCGGTAGCACACCGAGACTCTCCACTTTACATCCAATTAAGAGCCTGTGTGTGTGTGTGTGTGTGTGTGTGTGTGTGTGTGCGCGCGTGTGCGCGTGTGCGTGGGTGATGTTAGTCAGTTGCAGAATCATTGGTACTCTTAGTAAAGCTTGGTTAAAAAAGGTTGTAAACTAGTGCCCTGTGCTTAATTAGCTTGATGTCACACTGAAATGCAACTTTTAATTAAATTAATTTGTTGTAAGAAAGTACCATGACACAAACTTTCCCAACTGCACTTTTTTCCTCATAGAAAGTTAATGACAAAGGAGAATATGCAGATACGGACTTGGTTAAGGAGTGTCAATCATTTCTCCTGAGGAGCCGCTTTGCTAAATACACAGTTTGCTGTCTTCAAGCCATATCTAAACAATACACTCAAAGGCACCTCCATTACAATTTGCATGCAGTTATGTCTCAGGCAGATACAGTGGTGCTTGAAAGTTTGTGAACCTTTTAGAATTTTCTATATTTCTGCATAAATATAACCTGAAACATCATCAGATTTTACCACAAGTCCCAAAAGTAGATAAAGAGAACCCAGTTAAACAAATGAGATAAAAATTATTATACTTGGTCATTTATTTATTGAGGAAAATGATCCAATATTACATATTACTTAGTGGCAAAAGTATGTGAAGCAGTTAATTTGAAGTCAGGAGTTCTCAAACAATGGGATGACAATCAGGTGTGAGGGGGACCCTGTTTTATTTAAAGAACAGTTATCTATCAAAGTCTGCTCTTCACAACACATGTTTGTGGAAGTGTATCATGGCACGAACGATGATTTCTGAGGACATCAGAAAAAGAGTTGTTGATGCTCATCAGGCTGGAAAAAGGTTACAAAACCATCTCTAAAGAGCTTTGGACTCCACCAATCCACAGTCAGACAGATTGTTTACAAATGGGGGAAATTCAAGGCTATTGTTTCCCTCCCCAGGAGTGGTCGCCCAACAAAGATCAGCAAGGCGTGTAACAGTTGGAGAGGTCACAAAGGACCCCAGTGTAATTTCTAAGCAACTGAAGGCCTCTCTCACATATGTTAATGTTAATGGTCATGAGTCCACCAGAACACTGAACAACAACGGTGTGCATGGCAGGGCTGCAAGGAGAAAGCCACTGCTCTCCAAAAAGAACATTGCTGCTCGTCTGCAGTTTGCTAAAGATCACGTGGACAAGTCAGAAGGCTATTGGAAGAATGTTTTGTGGACGCATGAGACCAAAATATAACTTTTTGGTTTGAAAGAAAAGCATTATGTTTGGAGAAAGGAAAACACTGCATTCCAGCATAAGAAACTTATCCCATCTGTGAAACATGGTGGGTGGTAGTATCATGGTTTTGGCCTCCTGTTTTGCTGCATCTGGGCCAGGATGGCTTGTCCATCATTGATGGAACAAAGAATTCTGAATTATATCAGAGAATTCTAAAAGAAAATTTCAAGACATCTGTCCATGAACTGAATCTCAAGAGAAGGTGGGACATGCAGCAAGACAACGGCCCTAAGCACACAAGTCGTTCTAGTAAAGAATGGTTAAAGAAAAATAAAGTTAATGTTTTGGAATGGCCAAGTCAAAATTCTGACCTTAATCCAATCGAAATCTTGTGGAAGGACCTGAAGCGAGCAGTTAATGTGAGGAAACCCACCAACATCCCAGAGTTGAAGCTGTTCTGTACAGAGAAATGGGCTAAAATTCCTCCAGGAGGTGTGCAGGACTGATCAACAGTTACAGGAAACGTTTAGTTGCAGTTATTGCTGCACGGGGGGTCACACTAGAGACTGAAAGCAAAGGTTCACATACATTTGCCACTCACTAATATGTAATATTGGATAATTTTCCTTAAAAAATAAATGACCAAGTATAATATTCTGGTCTCAATTGTTTAACAGGGTTCTCTTTACCTACTTTTAGGACTTGTGTGAAAATCTGATGATGTTTTGGATCATATTTATGCAGAAATATAGAAAACTCTAAAGGGTTCTCAAACTTTCAAGCACGACACTGTAAATTAGTATAGGTGTTTGTGGTCCTGACTAGATACTGGGTTCTGTCCCACAAGTGCTTTTCCCTGCTGCTTTATAAAAAGAGTAGGCTCTCAGGGGCTAACTTTTGTGGTAGCATAACCTCTTGGTGAGATATCGGTGACTGTTAGACATGCCTCTACGACACCACACACACAATTAAGACATTTTGTTCCAGTTTATATATTTTGAGAAGGGTTGCGTCGGAGAAGCAGGATGGTTGTTTGTTGGAACAACTGCCCTACACTGTTCTGAGACCTAGCTGTTAGGAGGTGTTGGGAGCAGTGGTTTCCATGAGGGCACACACACGGGGAACAGGCTTTCGGATGGCCGAAGACAGAAAATGAGTAGAGATGAATATTCATATAAAGCTCGGAAAACTACCAGTTTTAAGAATTCTGCAGCACTCAATATATTTTGAAATTTTTGCCTAGAAAACTTACTCAACTCTATGATGATTGTATTTTACTTATTTAAAAATGTAGCTTTAACAACTCTTTATGAAAAGTGACTAATAAATTCTTGGCTTACAAGCTGGCCAGTCCAGAACCTCCATGTTTCTATTTATATTAGTCACGTCTTCTTGTTTGGGTGAGCACAAAGGTCTCCCTCTACCCACTCATCACTGCACTTTGGCACACTTAGTCAAGGTGCTGAATATTCATCTGGTGTTGTGTGGAGGGGTATGTATATTAATCAAGTGTAGAGTTTGAACAGCATTATGGTGTTGACTTGATGCACTCGTGGTTCAGAGGTCTAAGATACTAGCTCAGAGCTGCACTGGACCATGTCTAAATCTCTGTGTTTGAGGAAACATTCCCTTACAGCTTCATGGCTCCTCTATCAAGAGAGGATGACCCAAGAGCGTCTCTCTACAAGACATGGCCCATATCTACTCCTTTCATGAGAAGGCGATTATAATCCGTGTGAGGAACAGACTATGCTCACTGTGTCCATTTGCCATTGCAGTGACAGGGAGAGCCCAGATCTGGTCTTCCCTCCATCAGACATACTTGTGCACCGCTGGCCAGATTCAGACATGGGTCTTTGCCACTGTGGGCTTGCAAAACAGATTGCTGCACCACCTGAGTGTCCATTATATTAGTAGAGATCATCCAGTACCCTGTCGTACTGACAGAAAGAACATGCAGAGCTTCAGACAGAAACCAGACACGAGGATCAAACCCAAGTCCAAATGCTACCTATAGCATCACCATGTCACAGCTGTAATTTTTAAAAAATGAACATTACAGGGGAAGATATGCCATTATAGATGTGAAGTCAGTCATTATGAATGTGACGCATGATGGCATGTACTACGTGAGAGTGAGTGATCGAAGTGTGAGGTGATGAAATTTCATAAAACACATTCATGCCAAAATTTTAACAATAGACCCTAAGTGGGCAATTTAATAGACCTTTCTTTCTTTGCTTGTGATACTTTTTCTTTGGTAACGTTGACATTTAAAGGGAATTGCTTATTAATTTTTTAGAACTGATGAAATATAAACAGTTCACATTAATGGACTCGGGTTTTTCAGTCCTGCTGCAAATGTGCATGATCGACACAGAGAGAGACAAGCAGTAATTCATTGCAGTCTACTTGTCTTCTCCACCAACTTAGTCACTGTCAGTTGGAGTGGCAGTGTCACTGAAATGCTCCACACTACCCTGACTCTGACTTTCTGTCTTTTGTCTGTACAGAACTATGGGCTCGAAACGGAGAACCTGAAGACTCTTTCTCACAAGCTCAATGCCTCCGCCAAGAATCTGCAGAACTTCATCACAGGCCGCCGGCGCAGCGGTCACTACGATGGACGCACCACCCGCAAACTGCCCAACGACTTCCTAACCTCTGTAGTGGACCTGATCGCTGCTGCCAAGAGCCTGCTGGCCTGGTTGGATAGGTTAGTCCTGCAAAGAGCTACTTGTTCACTTGCACACAAAAAGGACAGAAACTATTCATATTGAATTATGCTTCCATTTTATTTCTGAGATGTTTGCTTTGGTCACGCTTCTTTGTAGGTCAGGGAGTTCTCACAACAAACCAAGACTGTGGTGGAATGTCAATTAAAGTACTGGACTATGGACCTTTGACAAGCCTTAAGCAGGACCCTTAACACACACATTAGCTTGGGTTACAAGCTATCACATGCTCTGTATAAGGGCATCTGCTAAAGGACTAAATGTAAATGTAGTTTGGGGCAACCCTGGTTTGGACTGTGGTGACTTGGCGGTTAAGGTACTGGCCCCAGGATTAAAGGATTTACGTGAGATTTGATTCACATAATAGATGCTAACCAGACCTTCACAATCTAATCAGGCGAGTTAACCAGGGTGCCACTTCTCGGGATTCTCCTTCATGGCTGATTAGCAAGGTGGGAAAATTCTCAGCTCATGAGACTGATCTGTATTAGCGCTTTCAATTCCATTACCAGTTTCATGCCCTTCCCCATGGGGGGTGGGGGGGGCATTGATTGGATTGTAATCATTCAAGTCTCCCTGATTAACCTGGATAGGAACTTGATTGGAGGATGACTCAGCAATTCAGCAGGATGGAAACCAATAGGATAGTCTGTTTTGTTTGTTTGTTTGTTTTTTATAATGGAGACCATGGACCATTAAACTGACCATGCTGTAGGCGAATTTGAGAAGATTCTGAAAAGAGTTTTAAAAGACTAAAGCACGAGACAAATCTCACATCCATAGAGTTTTTGTTGTGTATTTTGTTAAGTATTCACAGACTATGATTTTGCAAAGACTGGGGATCTTGCATGGTCACTTGATGCAAGACTGCAAGTAGATTGCTTTGAGATTATTTCCCATCATGCTGTTGGAGAAACAATTTATTGAGATTTTGTGTGTATGATTACACTAAGCATTATTTCATCAACATTATTCAGTTATCTATCCATCCATCTATTTGCAATGCTGTACATCCAAATATCGAAACACACTATTTCAAAGTCCCTTTTGGGGATGAACCAGAGACTGTACTCGCTTTGCAGCTTTGGTGCTGGAGAGAGCTCACCTATTGGATGCCGACAATGTCCACATCATTATTGGTGTGAGCCAAGGCTTACGACTTTCAATAATAAACGGTTGGTTTTATTAGCATGTCAAGACTGGACAAAGCCTGACTTAAGACAGCTATGATTACCACTTTACACCTAATGGTTGAAATGACGCAATTTTGGAGCAATTCCAGAAAGACTCATTTTATTCTGACTTTTATACTGAAAATAGCTGGAATATCATTTAATGTAAGGCCGGCATAAACATTTTATTATAGTACTCTGATTTCAGTGTTGTGCTAATTGTGCCAATGTCAAGAAACAAAGATGAAGGTATAAATTAGAGACTTAACAAATAAACGTGCAGCTAGGCTAGTTAATGGCCGAAGCATTGAATGAATATGAAGGCCTCAGAAATGGTCATTTAAACACTGGGAAACATTTTGGACAAGCCAAATAAGGTATTTACAAAGAAAATAATAATGACAAAAAAAAACAAGCAATTAAAGTATTACTTGAGTCAGCGCTACTTTAGTGTGCTATCTGACCAATATGAAGTTTAATCTTTGTGGTACCGCTGGCCTGGCTGGGTGTTGTACAGACAAATCAGTTTTAGCTGAAAAAGGAAAGGTTGGTCCAGGTGAGGGACCACATTCCTGCCACTGCAACAGCAGCTCTTATTGGCTGATCAAGGCAAATTAGTGGATCGGTGCAGGGAGGATATTGTCTGTTCTATGGGTACTCATCCGAGAGTTACCCAGAGCCACTCAATCACCCATAGTCCTCGCACTTGATATAGTGGTCATGCCCGTGGTGGTGGATAATGTATCAATAATTATTTTCTAAAATATGGATTGTTCCTGGACTGGACATAAGTAAGAGCTAAGAGACTTTTGTCTAGATGCAAGACTTGGAGACGACTTGACCTGAAAATAAATTACTTGTCTACAACCCTGCAAACCAGCAAGCACATAGCCAGGTATTCCAGGTTTTTTTGTGGAGTGCCACAAATAGATCACCCAGTGTGAAAGCTATTGAAGTAAATACCCAAGAAGGCGGGATTAGCAGAAAGGTCTGGGTAGAAGGGAAGTTGAATTATAGAGTTTCTCCTGCAGGGCTTTCACCAGCTGGGAAGTGAATGTCTCTGTGGTGTTAGCCAAGGTTTCTTGAGTGCATTCTGGCCCTTAATTTTGACCACTACAAAGGGGAGTCATATTTAGCACTTATTTGCAACACTCAACTCTGGAAACACCCAGTACAATTTCTAAATAAATTCTGCCTTCATTATAGGTTAAGGCTTAGAGTTTTTGTTTGTTCGGTTTATTTAATGTTGCTTTCAGCATCGATGGCTATTTATGACAGACAAGGTTACATCGATACACAGGGTTACTTAAACTAGTCATATGTATACTCAAATCAGCGGAATTAACAATAAACAGTTAACCTCGTGCATGTCTTTGAGATTAAACTGGAGCACCCAGAGTAAACCCACACGGACACAGGGAGGACATGCTAATTCGAGGTCAGGATCGAACTGAGGTCTCTGGAGCTCTGAGGAGATCATGCTAACTGCTGTGCCACCCCAAGGCTTATAGTGGCCTTTATATGGGATTCGACATAACTCTGACAGTGGCTGATCTGTGGTTGACTTGTACCATGATGACCAAGGGGGTATTCCTGCCAGATTGAGTGCAGTGTCTGCATGATGAGACAGCTGGGTTTTAATCCCACAGTTAATGTACAATTGCCCACAGTCAGGGTATAACCAAGAAACAGGGTCATCGTCACCAACTGGGAGCACCTTGGATCCTCGTGTTAATGGTGGCCTAATTAAGCTCATCAGTCTCACTTGTTCTTACTAGAACCAGTTCTCAAAGGAGCAGCTGTCTGCCCTGCAGACAGAGATGATGACTGCGGAGGGGAGAATTAAGAAATAGCTACGGGGAGAGAGATCGCAATGACGAAGACGTTGAATGCTGCTGAAGCCAACAAGTGGAAAGTTTGGGAAGTGACCCTGGACACTTCTTGGATTCCACCAAATGAGCGATATGAAATGGCCTAATCACATTTCGTAATTGTACAGTAGGTCAAGATCCAGGATGTTTTTCCATGTTTTAACCCTGCCTCTAGTGGTTAGAGCCACTGGGGCTTCAGCACCTATCCACAGAGAACACATGGACCAGTTGCTGTTGTAATGCTGGGGAATGTTCTCATGAAGGGCTTCCCATTCCTCAGCTGACCAGACACAGTTACCAGGTTCGCTTATTCTAAGGACCTGGCCTTGTTTGGGTTCTTTTTCTATTCACTGTGGAGTTTTTTCTTGTGGGATCTGGCAACCTCGGAGTTGAACACGCCACGGAATTAAAGGCAGGGAAATGCCCATCGAACACTTTGTAGAGAATCTGCAACGCAGTATATACTTGAAGAATTTCATTATTGAATATTAAAGCTTGAAGTTTACATTTTACATTACATTTTACATATTTCAGTGAGATTAGTGGGATTATTGCCTGAGTCATGTAAACCCAGTGGTTTTCCATTATTGAAGTGCATGTATACTCAATCAGTTTACTGACAAAAAAGGATTCTCTGCAGCTACCAGATTATTAAGTGCATGTAAACGCACTCATTCAGACATGAGTTAGATGTATTTAAAACAAATTTTTTTTTCCTATTATAATTCTTATAACTCTGAAGTTAAAGCGAACGGACATTCATCGGATAGACATTTAACAGCGCATACCAAGCTCGCTTTACACAGAAATAGAAGAAAGCGAGTGAAAATGTTGAGTGAAGTTGGGTTTTTAGGAGAGTTTTGAACTTGGAGAGAGAGAAACAGGGAAGGGGAAGGATTCAAGTGTGAGGAGGTGGCAACTGAAACTTGATGTATACTTTAAAAACAATAGGATGTAATGTAAACAAGATTTCTCTAATGTAACAGTTTGTGTAAGTAATGGTATAGCATCTTTGTGGACTCTCTATGCTACTGCCATGGAGGCTGATGGAGGATTTGGGGATTTGGATCCACTTGCTGACTTTGGCTGATGCCACCTATCTCGCACAAATAGGCACTGGAGTGGAATGTAATGTAGACGTAAGATTTGTAAGATTGACTCTTTGGTAGCAACTTGTCCTCCCCAAACTGAGATGGCCGAGATAAACAAATTTGCCAATTCTGGGCGGTGTGGGCTTAGGTGCGAGATTGCATGGCTGGTGGCTTTATTGTTGGAACTGCTTATGGCCCATGATCAAGCGGCCTGGGCAGCAGTGGGCTTTCTCAGTCTCATTCATTAGCTAATTGGAGCTTTGCTGGAGGCAGCTGGAGGAGCTGTGTCTGCTGGCAGCGCTGGCCTTAGAAACGGTTTTCTGCAGATCCCTGCACTGTTGAAATTTATGCCAGCCTTCACGGTTGTGAATGATAATGCTGGGCTGGAATTGCGTGATTGCTGCTGGTTTTCGGTAATATAACAGTTTTTGTGTCGGTAATGGTGCAGCGTTTTTGTGGACTCTCCAGGCTACTGCAATGGAGGCTGATGGAAGATTTGGGGATTTGGATCCACTTGCTGAATTGGGCTGATGCCAGCTGTCAGACACAAAAATAGGCACTGGAGTGGAAATCAAGCGTTGGTTCTCTTTATTAAAGGATTTTGTCATCAACCAATCAGGACAAGAAGGTATCTAGCTGTTTGCCATATTGGCCAACAGACGCCTTAAAGAGCATCCAAGGCTGGCGAAAATGAGTCAGTTGTTTACTTGCTTCCGCCTAAGGCTCATAAGACGGCACTGGCAGCAAGGCATCGACGCATTTGCCTTCCATTTCAGACAAACCAGCTCTCTCGCTGTCACACTCCTTTCTCTGTCCTGCTCTCTTTTATTCTGACTGGACCCTCGGGTGACATGGTGATGGGCATTGAAATGCCAGCATCCGTCAGTAGCCTTCGCCGTCTGTCATGTCGTCCTTAGACAAGAGGGCCTTCAGCGTCTCTAGATGTGGCAAAGTGACAACGGGAACGTGTTGCTTTATCTCAGCTAGCGATGGCATCATTCACACCGGGACTGTGCCGATTTTGGTCTTAGTACAGCTGCGCTAGGGATGTGCTTATGTATTCCGTGTGCAGTCTAGATGACTTACCGTCTTTCTGGCTCAGCTGGAACAGGCATAACTGTATTTTCCTCCTTCCTATCAAGAATACAAATAATCCCCACCGCCAGAAAGCGTTTTAGATGGCTTCTGTTTATTTGCAACCAATTTAAGCAATAAAGCCGCTTCAGAGCAGCGGGAGGAGATTTTGGTATTCCGCAAAAGCTCAGCAAGGAAGGAGATTTGAAGGGATATAGTTCTAAAGTGTGTCATGACTTGGCAAGGGGTCTGCGCATGCCGTACGAGACGGAACTCAGCTAGGGGCTTGCGTTACGTGGATTTAACCTCAGCGTGACGTCTGCGTTTCGAACAAGAAGGGCTCTGCGGAACAACGGTAAGCTCAGGAGTCTGGCAGCATGGAGTATTTAAAGACCTGCAGCAGCACACAGGGAAAAAGGCAATGTTCCTGAAGTATATAGAACACAGCCTCAATACAATGACCCACATTCTTCAGCACTCGTTGAGACAGAGGAAACTGGGTCTGCAGGACACTATGTGCCAGCAAAGACGCAATCCGAGATGCTTGCACATATCCGGCTGCAAAATTCTCTGCATATTTTAGATGCATTTACTGTTAAAAATCATACTTGGGTAGAGACACACAAACACAGACATGCTATAATTTATGAGGCTTTCAGCATAACCCTGTATTACTGTAGCTATATTTTGCTACATCCAAACATAAATCCAACCCTAATTTTCACCTTCGAGGCCAGAGGAAATATTTGGATAATGTTAGCTTTTCTTAAAAAAATAGTTTCTCTCAAACTGCCAGTTCTCCCAACAAAACATACGCCCATATTTTTACATGCACAAATCCACAATTATTGAAATCATCTACTCCATAATAACAATCTTTAGATAGGTCTAACGTGTCAAATTAACCTTCGTATGAATGGCCACACTCAGGATTTCCCAGCAGAACATTATCCAGAGCATCACTTCCTCCACTAGCTTGTACTTTTCCAACAGTGAATCATGTTTCCATCCAACCAGGTGTCATATAGACGTTGTGTTTTTTGGGCTAAATCTGGTGAGCCCATCATGGCCTTTACTTAGGCCAAACATAGACGTTGAAAGGTGGTCCGTGTTTTAGTTCGTATGATTTGGTTCACATTTAGGCCAAAGTGGACGTGTGTTTCGGACCACATATAGCCCTAATATAGCCATGAAAATCATTTGAGGATAATCTTTGAGGAAAAAAACATCGTTGAAAATGTTGTGTACAAACCCAAAGTAGTTTTTCAGATCAGTGTAATATAAGGTAAAGTGTTGAAAAAGAAGGAAATGTGTGAAATGATTCGCTTTAAATGCTCTTAATGAGCACAGCATCAGTAAAGAGTTGGACGCAGTTAAGCTACTCGACTATGGACCAGGCGATCTAGGGTTCAAACCCCATCTATGCCAAACTGCCACTATTGGGTCCTTGAGCAAGACCCACAATTGCTTAGATTGTAAAACTATCAGTTACAAGTCGCTCTGGATAATGGTGTCTGATAAATGGCTAATTGTAAATCTAAATACGAGTTCAATTTGAATGCTTCTTCACTCGAATAATTCGAACATCGAACTGTCCTTTTACATTTTTTTGCCCCCAAAGTCAAAAAAAAAAAATCAGACTTTGAACATGGGTACCCTAAATAAAACACTCAGTGGTGCGGTCTTCCAAAGACGATGCATGTAATCCAGTCCAGTCAGTGGCGATAATGCACCAATACAGTACGCCAGTCGCCATAAAACCTACGAACAAACTCAAACGGTTCAAACGGCTTTCTGGAACAAATTAAGTACAATCATAAATGCATGGTTGAAATAGGTTGAGTTCAAGTTGCTGAAATAACCTGAAAAAGAGTTTTAAAAGTCTGTGATTGTAGAACTACAAAGTGCTCCTGCATGGTGAGTGGAAGTGATAAAATGGACAATAAGTGTAGAAACAAGGTGTACTTAATAAAGTGACCGGTGTGTGTGTGTGTGTGTGTGTGTGTGTGTGTCTATATGTGAACCCGCAAAGCAGACAATACGCAATACATCCAGTAGGCCTGACCATAAGAATGATCTAATGGTTAATTCCAGATGTTACTTCTTTTTCAGGTCGCCCTTTGCCGCTGTGACTGACTACTCTGTAACCAGGAACAATGTGATCCAGCTTTGCCTCGAGCTCACTACCATTGTACAACAGGTAAGAATACGTACTTGGAGAGAGTTTGTTACCCCCTGATTACATGAATCTGCAATAATAAAATTTGGCCCAATCATCCACTGTACTTGTAACTTGTAACAAAAACCTTTTTCCAAAACTAGTAACACATGCAGTTGTATTTTCATGGCTTTATTGAACACATTGATGACTCATTTGGTACAGTTGTTTAATTAAAAAGACAACACAGTAGGTCAGACATACCGAAGATTGTCGTTTACATCGCATTTAAAATGTTTTTTCTTCCTTCAAAATAAGTGATATTTTGTGCTGAAAATCGTGGTATGCTGAAAATGCTGAAAATGTAGTATATCACAAAAATAAATATTGTGATATATTGCTGTATCGACTTTTTTTATTTATTTTTTATTATTATTTTTTTTTAGCACAGCCCTACTCTGAAAAGGGAGCTGGACGAAGGAATACCGTTGAAATGGAAAAGTTACAAAAAATCTGTAAAATTGAATTGTTCATGAGAACAATTTATGGCTGGAGATTGCTGATTTGGTTTTGTCAAAATTTACCAGTAACCAGTAATTTGCAAAGTAGAAGCACCTGGAAAAATATATTGAATTTTTATCTGTAAATCAGGGAATAGGTTCATCTTTATTGTCTTCAGTGCTAGTTAACAGATGCATAAAACCGTCCTAATAGGAAATCGTCCTAATGGGATCCAAGGGAAACCGCAATGACTGTTTAACGTTTTGTCACGACAAGAATAGGAACGCAAGAGAAGCAATATTGTACAGTGGGGCAAAAAAGTATTTAGTCAGCCACTGATTGTGCAAGTTCTCCTACTTAGAAAGATGAGAGAGGTCTGTAATTTCCATCATAGGTACACTTCAACTATGAGAGACAAAATGAGAGAAAAAAATCCGTAAAATCACACTGTAGGATTTTTAAAGAATTTTGTAAATTATGGTGGAAAATAAGTATTTGGTCAATAACAAAAGTTCAACTCAGCATTTTGTAACATAACCTTTGTTGGCAATGACAGAGGTCAAATGTTTCCTGTAAGTCTTCACCAGGTTGGCACACACTGTAGCTGGTATTTTGGCCCATTCCTCCATGCAGATCTCCTCTAGAGCAGTGATGTTTTGGGGCAACATGGACTTTCAACTCCCTCCACAAATTTTCTATGGGGTTGAGGTCTGGAGACTGGCTAGGCCACTCCAGGACCTTGAAATGCTTTTTACGGAGCCACTCCTTCGTTGACCGGGCGGTGTGTTTTGGGATCATTGTCATGCTGGGAAGACCCAGCCACGTTCCATCTTCAAAAATGCCCTCACTGATGGAAGGAGGTTTTGGCTTAAAATCTCACGATCAATGGCCCCATTCATTCTCCCTTACAAACACGGATCAGTCGTCCTGTCCCCCTCTGCAGAAGAACAGCCCCAAAGCATGACGTTTCCAACCCCATGCTTTCCAGTAGGTATGGTGTTCTTGGGATGCGATACAGCATTCTTCTTCCTCCAAACACGACGAGTTGAGTTTTTACCAAAAAGTTCTTTTTTGGTTTCATCTGACCACATGATATTCAGACGGGCCTGGACATGTACTGGCTTAAGCAGGGGACACACCTGGCACTGCAGGATCTGAGTCCCTCTTCGCGTAGGGTGTTATTGATGGTAGCCTTTGTTACTTTGGTCCCAGCTCTCTGCAGGTCATTCATCAGGTCCCTCCGTGTAGTTATGGGATTTTTGCTCACCATTCTCATGATCATTTTGACCCCAGGGTATGAGATCTTGCATGGGGCCCCAGATCGAGGGAGATTATCAGTGGTCAAGATAGATTATGTCTTCCATTTTCTTACAATTGCTCCCACAGTTGATTTATTCACACCAACCTGCTTGCCTATTGTAGATTCACTTTTCCCAGCCTGCTACAGGTCTACAATTTTTTTCCTGGTGTCCTTCGACAGCTCTTTGGTCTTGGCCATGATTGAGTTTGGAGTCTGACTGTTTGAGGCTGTGGACAGGTGTCTTTTATACAGATAACAAGGTCAAACAGATGCCATTAATACAGGTAACGAGTGGAGGACAGAAGAGCTTCTTAAAGAAGAAGTTACAGGTCTTTGAGAGCCAGAAATCTTGCTTTTTTTATGGGTGACCAAATGCTTATTTTCCACCATGATTTACATTTAAATTCATACATTTAAATGTGATTTCTTGGATTTTTTTTTCTCATTTTGTCTCTCATAGTTGAAGTGTACCTATGATGAAAATTACAGACCTCTCTCGTCTTTCTAAGTAGGAGAACTTGCACAATCAGTGGCTGACTAAATACTTTTTTACCCCATTGTATTTGCTAATTGAGTGATTCGTAATCTATTTCATTCGTCTCAATAATTGATATATTATTAGACTGTCAAATAATAAAATTTCTGCAGGTCTAATATATACAGTGGTGCTTGAAAGTTTGTGAACCCTTTAGAATTATCTATATTTCTGCATAAATATGACCTAAAACATCATCAGATTTTCACACAAGTTCTAAAAAGTAGATAAAGAGAACCCAGTTAAACAAATGAGATAAAAATATTATTCTTGGTCATTTATTTATTGAGGAAAATGATCCAATATTACATTAGTGATGGTAAAAGTTTGTGAACCTCTAGGATTAGCAGATAATTTGAAGGTGAAATTAGAGTCAGGTGTTTTCAATCAATGGGATGACAATCAGGTGTGAGTGGGCACCGTGTTTTATTTAAAAAACAGGGGTCTATCAAAGTCTGCTCTTCACAACGCATGTTTGTGGAAGTGTATCATGGCACGAACAAAGGAGATTTCTGAGGAGCTCAGAAAAAGAGTTGTTGATGCTCATCAGGCTGGAAAAGGTTACAAACCATCTCTAAAAAGTTTGGATTTCACCAAATCCACAGTCAGAAGGGATTGTGTACCAATGGAGGAAATTCAAGGCCATTGTTACTCTCCCAAGAGTGGTCGACCAACAAAGATCACTCCAAGAGCAGGCATGTAATAGTTGGCGAGGTCACCAAAGGACCCAGGGTTATTTCTAAGCCACTGAAGGCCTCTCTCACATTGACTAATGTTAATGTTCATGAGTCCACCATCAGAAGAACACTGAACAACAATGGTGTGCATGTGCAGAGTTGCAAGAGGAAAGGCACTCTGCTCTTTAAAAAGACATTGCTGCTCATCTGCAGTTTTGCTAAAAGATCAGGTTGGACAAGCCAGAAGGCTCTTGGAAGAATGTTTTTGGGGATGCATGAGACCAAAATAGAAACTTTTGGTTGGAAAGGAAAGTGTTATGTTTGGAGAAAGGAAAACACAACTGCATTCCAGCATAAGAACATTATCCCATCTGTGAAACATGGTGGTGGAAATATCAGGTTTTGGGCCTGTTTTGCTGAATCTGGGCCAGGACGGCTTGCCCATCATTGATGGAACAATGAATTTTCTGAAATTATATCAGAGAATTCTAAAGGAAAATGTCAGGAATCTGTCCATGAACTGAATCTCAAGAGAAGGTGGGTCATTGCAGCAAGACAAACAACCCTCAGCACACAAGTCGTTCTACCAAAGAAATGGTTAAAGAAAGAAAATAAATAAAATGTTGTGGAAGGACCTGAAGCGAGCAGCTAATGTGAAGGAAACCCACCAACATCCCAGAGTTGAAGCTGTTCTGTACGGAGGAATGGGGCTAAAAATTCCTCCAGCCGGTGTGCCGGATCTGATCAAACATTTACAGGAAACGTTTAGTTGCAGTTATTGCTGCAGGGGGGGGTCACACCCAGATACTGAAAGCAAAGGTTCACATACTTTTGCCACTCACTAATATGTAATATTGGATCATTTTCCTCAGTAAATACTTGACCAAGTATAATATTTTTGTCTCATTTGTTTAACTGGGTTCTCTTTATCTACTTTTAGGGCTTGTGTGAAAATCTGATGATGTTTTAAGTCATATTTATGCAGAAATATAGAAAATTCTAAAGCGTCCACAAACTTTCAAGCACGACTGTAACGTGCACAAAAAAAAGTCTTTTTGAGATGCATATATAGGCTGCTGTAGGGCAGGTGATGAGTATCTCGGGTATGTTGAGATCAGCAGGTCACAGTCAGAGAGCAGCTCTGAAAAGAAAGCTGGTATTTACCTCCAGCATTCTTCTAATCCAATATTTAATCCAGGCCAGGGTGCAGAGCAGGAGGCTCAGACATTTCTCTGATCTGAGTTAAGACTTCAGCACGAGGCCAAGTGAAAAGAGATCATTCAGTACCGAGATTTCTTCAGTTCAGCTCGATTTAGTGTCAGATGGACTGTAAATCTCAAAATGTCATATGCTAAGACAATCGCAAACAGAAACGGTCACCTAGCCTACTGTTAAACTGTGTCGGCTTACATTTGTCACCGCTGACCAAGAATGTGACTGAGTGATTTATTGGCCCTTTTAAGAAAATAGCAAATACCAGCATAAGTTGCATTTTTGTTACTGGTATGCTGGTCAACCAGCTTTACAAGGTTTACCAGCAACACCATTTGATCTCAACGAGAGCAAGAGAGCTCAAAAGGACTTGTTTTTTGATCAGCACACCAGCATCCAAAAGAATATATGCTGAATTTTTAGCAGGAAGGAGAGAAAGCTGTCACAGTATATTTACGCCTGTGGGACTTAGGAACGTCCTATCCAGAGTTCACAATAATGTAAGGAAAGAAGAAACAGCCAAGGAAAGCTAGAAGACTGAGTCAGTGTTAACTGCTAATATTTGCTTTGTTCTTAACTGCTTGCCAGCAACAGGGTAGGGCCCTATGAGATCTATTTAATTTTTCCCAATTTTTCGTTTTTTTATGGATTATTTTTTTCTCCATTCAGGTTTTTAACAGTGTTTTTCTTGAAGAACATAACTACAATTAAACAAACAATAGCAAAATGACACCTTTGTATTTAATGAAATGCTATAACCTAACTTTTAGCAATATCAAAAATGATATAAATTACAGTTGTAAAAAGAAATAAGGAAAGGTCCAGGGTGCATAATTCAGAAATATGAATAAAAGTTGGATTTGTAGCTTAAATAATTTGATTTCAACAAACCTAAGGTCCTTTTAGTTGGCCCTTAAGTTATTAGGATACTGTTGTGCCCTGAATTTTGCAGTTAAGAATAGAGATTGCACAAAAAAAAATCACAAAATCTAACATTTCATCATCGATATGCATCAGCACCGGTCTCAAACAAACGTGTGAGTGGCTGAGCCGGGGTTAAAGCTCTGTACATGAACATAAATCTGAATTCGTAAAAGCACTGTGCTGTTCATGTGTAGCTGTGTTTTTGCCTGCACAAGTTAAATGTGAACGGCACAGAATATGAGACTGAATAGCCGATCGCCGGTTATTACCGAACACGCTCACTTGTAGATTTTCAAACTCTGTGCGTTTCCTTCTTTAGTTCTCAATTTCGTCTGTATTCTCCACATCGCTGAAATCATCAGACCCCACTCAGTGGCTCTAATCAAATAAAGGACCCTAACCCAGACTAGGTAGTACAGTGGAACCTTGGTTTTCATCGTTAATTCATTTCAGAAGGCTTGTCGAGAACCGAAAACATATCGAGCAAATATTTCCCATAAGGAACAATGTAGATTGCAGTAATCTGTTCCAGATCCCCAGAAAATCTACACTGTATAAGGCATTATATATATTAAGGGAGTTGTATCGTACAGATGCTCCCTGATTTATGAAGGGGTTACATTTCTACAAATCCATAATAATCATAGCTGAGCCGACTTTATTGTTTAAAACGCTTACCTTAACCTACAGTTGGCCAAAATAATTAACATACAGCTCATTTGAAAAGTACCGTATTTTTCGGGCTATAAAGCGCTATAAGGGTTATAAGGCGCGATATCAACGATCGGCTGCTAACGGATCTATTTTCATACATAAAGCGCACCGGATTATAAGGCGCATGAAATGAAACAAAACTCTTAAGTTCCCTCGGAAGCTCAGTTTGGTCTTTACCTGGCGCAGGGCGTCTTCTTGCTTCCTCCACTTCCGTACCATTGATTCGTTAATGTTGAATTCTCTCGCAGCTGCTCTATGTCCATGTTGTACTGCGTGACTGATAGCGTTGTGTTTGAAATCCGCTTCGAAAATAAATGAATTGAATGCACGTACCCTAATGCTGAAGCACATACCATATGACTCCGCGGTGCTGCGCACTACGGTTGCCATAAGCTTCGTAACTTACCAAGGCCGTGCTAAAACATTTTGACAGATTTATGAGCGCCGTGTACCTTCTACAATCGGTTCTAGGTCAGAAGGCTCAACCAGAATTAATTCATACATTAGACGCACCGCATTTTAAGGCGCACTGTCTATTTTTGAGAAAGTTAAAGGATTTTAAGTGCGCCTTATGGTCCGAAAAATACGGTAGTTGAAAATCTCATGTAATTTTGTGAGTGATAGATTGAAAGTGAAAAGTAAAAGCAAAACCTTTACTCTATAGGTGAACTCGCTGCTAATGTTAACTGCTCAATCTGAAAGTGATCTAGAGGACTCGGTCCTTCTTTTCCTTTCAGTTGGCTCTTACAGCTAACCTTTTAGGACCCATGGGGACTTATTTGCATTACGAATACAGTACTGTAGATGTGAAAATAAAGAAAAACAATAAACGCAGCAGATTTCTTCACTGAGAAGGGCGAAATGTGAATCTGAATCACTGTGTACTGAATCGTGAATCAAGCTTCAGCTGGAATGTGTCATGTGCCTTGACTCATACAAGTTTAAGCAAGGTGGTCCAAGGTCCGCGTGTGTGTGTGTGTGTGTGTGTGTGTGTGTATATATATATATATATATATATATTTGTATATATGTATATATATATATATATATATAAAATTATGCACAGTAGTTAGAAAAGATGCGTCAGTCATAAGGGATTGGGATTCTTACTGCCACAGTTTATTCACAAGATAGCTTGCAACTACATCTAACATTTGAAAAAAATTGTCATTTCTGAAAAATCTAAGACTGTCCTTGGTGATACATATTCTAACATTTCTTTGAAGCCTTTTACTGAATGCAAGCCCTCCTAATGCTGTTAGGGCAGGACACTGCAGGGGAATGTGCTTTAAGGTCAGAAGAATATGATTTGAGCCATACACATACAGCATAAAGTGCACAACTCTGGCTGATTTTTGAGCAAAGGGTGACCTAGCTCCACTTGAAAATGGGAGCAAAAAAAGATTTTACTACATGCTGCAGATAGAGATGATCTACCAGGTAACAGAATGTTCTGGGTAGACAGAAAGAAAGGGAGAGCAAGCTGGAAGGACTGGTCCATCCATTTCATTCATCTAGTTTATGAAATCACAAAAACGAGTGTGCACTTGAAATGTTCTAGTGATTGCAGTATTGTGCAACCTTCATGTGTGCATATAGAGCATCTCGAAGCCTTTTAAACTAATTGCAATGTGCATTTGTTCCACACAGGACTGCACAGTCTATGAGACGGAGAACAAAATCCTGCATGTGGTGAGTCGTGGCCGCAAATGCCCTTCGTTTCGTCGCCTTAAAGTGCGTAGTGTGTTTACAGATGTTTCAATTTTTTTCGCTGAAAACACGAGTGGAACGCTACCATCTACACAGCATACAAACCCTAAACTGTTACACACACCACTCCCTCCAGGAAATTCACAACTCCGTGGTTCTTCATTTACAAGCACACATTAACGATCACCATAGTCACATAGCAGTTTAGATATTTTGCCTATAGTGCTTTATTTTAAACAATAGTATTAATTAAAACCTAAATATGAAAACATTTAGTACAATGCTGTACAGTACAGTAATTCTTATTTTTGTATCTTTTATGAAACTTATAAAACTGAATCGAAAGGAGATGTTTTCTGCCTGCAGTTCTCGTTTTCATCAGCAGGTGTCGCAAGGGTTCACACACTAGTTTTCTGTCATTCAGACATCATTAGCGTATATAAATAATACAGCGTTTTAGGGCCACTTGGATTTTGAGAATAAAATTGTAATTAGAGAATGAAGTCGTGGTATTTCGAGAATAAAGTCGTAAATATTTTTTACTCGAAATGTTACGACTTTATTCTTACATTTACAGCATTTAGCAGACGCCCTTATCCAGAGCGACTTACAATTGATACAGTCTTACAATCCAAGCAATTGTGGGTTAAGGGTCTTGCTCAAGGACCCAACAGTGGCAGCTTGGCAGAGGTGGGATTTGAACCCTGGACCTTCTGCTCCAGAGTCCAGTACCTTAACCGCTAGACTACCACAGTCCCATTCATTTTTACTTTATTCTTGAAATATTACTACTTTTTTATGGAAATATTACGACTATTCTGGAAATACTATGACTTTATTCTCGAAATACTACGAGTCTATTTCCTAAATACTGAGAGTTTATTCTCATAATACTGCGACTTCAAGTTTATTTTTGAAATCCAACCAAAATTTTGTCAGTGTCCCTAAAACGACGTTGTATACAAGACTTTTTTATTTCTTCTTATAATTTTTAAGGATCTTGGCCATTAGAGGAAACGAATATCGATCAGAGGTTCGTTAAGTGGGGCATACTCTATCAGTTACATTCCTCATGGTCAAATTACAAACAAATCAGGCCTTTCCTTGTATGAAAATGTAAACAAAAAGAATCTCTATTCCTCTGCAATTAAAAGGAATTAGGAGTCTCACTGATAACAGTGCTCGCTGATGCACATCGTCCCCTAGTACATACACATCTATACCCCTAGTATTTGCAAATAACCTGTGCACATCCTTATCCTGCCATACACTTTCACTCATCTCTAGACTACTTATAGCTAATACAATGTAAATCCTGTGCAAGTATGTATTGTTTAGGACTAGCTACACAGTATATTGGAATGGGAATGTCACCAATTTCAACAACTCTGCCCAGCCTTCACAAACACCCACACCCACATTCCAGTACTTTGCCAGTACGGAGCTTGGATCCCCACTTTAGCACGCCGTGTTAGCCTGAAGCATAAACAGGATTAAGGAGCACAATATCAGTAGAAGCACAATAAACAGGCTTAAGGAGCACAATCTCACGTT
>JAJAGP010002390.1:0-116839 GCA_025084515.1 Ancistrus triradiatus | reverse complement strand
GCTACCAATAGATGCTACCAATTATATACTTAACAGTTGGGAAATATTGTGGGCATTCTAAAGTTTCCTACAAACATTTAATCCCCAGATATGGGAAATATTGTGACAGCTGACTCATCAAGCCAGTTACCCTAATCCAGTGCTGAGGAATCCAGGTTTTGTTATTCTTAGTCATTTGTCTTTTGAACATCAACCTTTAATGCATAGGTTTCCTTGGTGGTTTCTAGGTGGTAGATCACTCTCAGCACTGCAGTGACACTGACTGTTGCACTGGTGCGAGTGGATTAGACACAGCAGTGCTACTGGAGATTTTAAACAACATTAGAATCTAATGTCGTACTGGTCCCCCTTGTAGATATAAAGTCAGATAGAGTAGCTCATCTGTTGCTTCACTGTTTTGTATTCGTTCATCCTATAGTCCTTCATCAGTGGTCACAGGATGCTGGTAAGAGGATGCTGTCCACAGGATGCTATTGGCTTGATATTTTTGGTTGGACTGATGGTTTAGCAGTGCCACTTGGGTGTTTTAAAACTCCTGCAGTACTGCTGTGTCTGATCCACTCATACCAGTGCAACATACATTAACCTGCCATTACCACGATCACATCAGTGTCACTGTAGTAGTGAGAATGATGCCTCACCCAAATAATACCTGCACTGTGGTGGTCCGGTGTTGGTTCTGACCATTGAAGAAGAGTGTGAAAGGGGGCTGATAAAGTATACAGAGCAACAGGTGAACTACAGTCTGTAACTGTAGACATGCATCTGTATGGTTAAATAGTGCTAATAAAATGGACAATGAATATAGAAACAAGGAGGCGGTTTTACTGTTATGACTGATCAGTGTCCACTGCCATAACTTTTGACACTCTTGCCTTTGAAACACTGAATAAAGTATTTAATAGTTACTTTAACTGCAGTCTAGGAGGAGTAGTGGTAACATTTTTATGAATATTGTCAGAGAGAACTTTGGTAGATAGCAGGTGTTAGTTTCCCCAGTTTTATAGTACAACTTATTTTTATGACTATATTGCCTGCTGCAGGATCTTAATTGTTAATACCCAATGTCTCTCATGCACCTAGCTATTCCAGTACCAGTCCTTTCATCTCCAGTCCCTCTAGACATTATTTCATCTGTTGGAAAGATGCTGTTTCCTTTATTATTTTCTGCAAAGTAGGGTTTCTCCAGCATCCTGTCCTCCTCCAGCACATTAGTCACAGTTACGGCATTAGTTTTCTCATGAGGCTTGTGTAACCATTTTTATTCAGGTCTCCCCGTATGTTATGTCCTTCAAACTCAGGTGACACTGCAGAGGACAACTACTAAATGTGTAGAGAAAAGATTCTCTTGTGTCTTTTTTCTAAATTGGCATTGTCTTTATTAACACTGAGTTTTGAAGATTTGGCCACTGATTCACTTTTCATTCTTTGTGCATGTTGATGTCTTGATGCATTTTTAGCCATGGGCAAAGTGGACCTATGCCAGATGGAATTGGCAGCATAAATGTTACACAACCTGTGACAACTTGGAGGGCTGTGTTGCGCTGAATATCATTATGCGCAATACGACAGAGCATGAAGCAACACATGGTAATGTAAACAAAAACACACTGTATAAAGAAGATAGTGACGATGATCCTGACATTAGGTCATAAAATAGAAGCGCAATAAATGCAAAAAAGAAAAGAAACACTGTGGTGCCTTGCTCTGAGGTGTACATACTGAGCTAGATAATACTATTGGTTGACTTGACTAGTTGTGATTATGTAAGACAAATTCTGTTTTTCTCTGTCATTGCACTTTTTACTAGAATAGGAGTCAGAATATTTACAGCCAGTGCTTATTGCTACTGGTGTGTTATGTTCAACATAAGAGTCTTGGCCTGCTTGAACTAGACAGTCATCATACACAATCTTAACACAATAATATGACCACCCTTTGTTTCTACATTCACTGTCCAGTATATCAGACTCTGTTTACCACATTGGAGCGCTTTGTAGCTCTGTAATTACAGTCTGTAGTCCATCTGTTTCTCTACATGCTTTGTTTGTCCCCTTTACACTGTTCTTTAACTCTGGTCTTTATTCTCAGCGCTGCAGTGACACTGTGATGGTGGTGGTGTGTTAGTGTGTGTTTTGCTGGTGTGAGTGGATCAGACACAACTGTGCTGCTGGAGTTTTTAAACACCCCCGGAACTGGAACACTGCTGGACTGAAAATAATACACCAACCAAAAATATCCAGCCAACAGTATCTTGTAGGCAGCGTCCTGTGAACACTGATGATGAAATAGAGGATGACTAACACAAACTGTGCAACGGATGAGCTATTGCCTCTGACTTCCATCAAGGTGGAGATGTATGGTGGAAATGTGTCTAATAGAGTGCACAGTGAGTGAACACAGTGTATAAAAACTCCAGAAGCACTGCTGTGTCTGATCCACTCTTACCAGCACAACACACACTGTAGTGATAATACTGTGTATATTAGCCATTGCATCCCAAAGTTTGCATAATTCAGTGGTTCCCAAACTGTGTGTGTTTGAGGAGTTATGGGTAAGGGAAATGCAGGGGAGATGCAGGGAAAATGGCAAAAATAAAAAAAATAAGCACTTTGAGTGTTCAAACCACAACCAGCCTGGAGCGAGGTGCTGTTTGTAAATGCAGCAAACAGGTCTAGGCTGTGTGGAAGCAGGGCTCTACACTGCGAGAGTTGTGTTCAAAGTTGTGTCAATTTAAAGAAATGCAAAATGGAATCTTTATTTAGGAGCACTTGAACGAAACAAGATTTTGACCTGAATGCTCTAGCGCTGTACTGAGTGTTCATCGGGTCTGTCTCATTTCCTAGTGAGTGCCCTTGCTGTCTACTACTTATATGGGTAGTTTTCTTTGTAAAACTTCATACTTGACAATGAGACAGTCTCTTACTGATTGGGTCACCGATTGTTTACGCTGTTTACATGACCAGCAAAGTATTGCAGGTCTGTATTGTAGTCTTTAACGTTTAACAAAATTTTTATCTTTTCTTAAGTCTTCTTTTTGGAGGGACACCATAACACGATGAACAGATAAAATGTAGACAGATGCTAAGTTAAGGACTAACATGGGTAAATGTAAGCCCTCCTGTATGAGATCTGCAGTTTAGCACATTTAGTTGTTAAATTGGTCATAAATTAATTGATTAAACATAGCAAGAGTCAAATTATGTGACGTTTATTAAAAAAAAAATATATATATATATAATTACATACATATTTACTTAATGGTGGTAAAAAGTGGCAAAATTTATGAAAAACTGTGAAAATCCATATTCCTTCGGCCAAATGTTTCACTTTGTTTGGTTTCAGCTTCAGGCACAAATTTTCATTTCATTTAGTTTTATTGTGGATCTATGTAAGTTGTCATAATTACACTGTGTGATTTGTTACATTATTCTGTTCAATAAGAAGTTGCAGTTTTATGTGGGGGGCATTGTTTATAGATGGAAAATTAGGAGCTTTAGAGTGTTGACGCATGTTTCAGTTGAAAACATATTAACATTTCTTTCTTTCTCATACTGTCTCTCATGGACTGGAGGCAGCTGCATAATGTTTTTCATTTGCAACATACAGTTAATGAGGCTTTGTAACGGTCCATTGAGATAACGCTGCTCTTTTTCTCTAAGGTGCACTTTAATTGCATCCTCCTGGCTTAGTGATATGCTTCTCATCATGGTGGGTTATTCTCCTTTGAGACTTGGCTATTCAAAATGTGGAACTTTGGCAGCTGCTATTGCATTATGCTGAAAAATACCTTCTTCGCCTAGCAAGATGTGGAAATTGCCATTTTCAGTAGTCATAGGGAATCAGATAACACAAGAAGTTCTCCTGCAACTACTCTGGTTATGGCAGTAGGTCTTGTGCACTAAAAAGCTAGATTCACAAAGAAATTGCCTTTGAATTGGTCTCTGTAATTCTAAAATAAGCAAACCTAACATGAAATAAAGTTTCTTAGCAGAAAGGTTTAGGGGACAGAATGACATCCTTCTGGTGAGTAACCTCAAGCTCTGAAATATTTTTCCTCCTCTGTCTTTTTTGAGTTTACTTTACTTATGACCATCTAACCCAAAGTATCAGTGCCAAATAACCTCGGCTAAAAGTCTCTGGACAGCATGAAATGATCAAATAGCTTCTGTAGTATTGATGCATGGTAAGGAGTAGACAAACTACAGGCACTGATGGGCAGCTCAGCTACTGCATTGTATTGCATCGCTGTCTCCCATTGAGGCTCAGGGCATTTGTTAAATTGAGATTAATAATGTCATCTGTGGCAGAGAGTTCACAGCTAGTCCTCCCTCCCCATTCAACAAACACCAACTTGGCTAGAAAGAATGTTGCCCCTTATTTTCTGTCCAGTCCAAATTATCCATTTAAAATTTTCACCAGATTGGCAGAATGAGAAGATGGAAAGCAGGCTTTTTGTCTTCCACCTTGTGCAGAACAAGGGCTATGATGATAACCATAAGCAGTTGTGAGATGCCTACCGCAGAGTTGAGCTCATTACCGTCATCAGCTGTGGTTATTATTTATTTATAAAATGCATAATTCCAAACAACATCAGCGGAAGAATGGTTTATTGTATTATTTAAAAACAACGAACAAAAAAAGTGTCTCTGTTTGTAAAAGCAGTAAAAACTAATGTAAATTATCGTGATTAGATGATGGGTAACGAGTGGATTGGCTAATTGCCTTTTTTTTTTATTTTTTTTTTATTCATTCATTCATTCATTTTGGTTGTAAAGGTTACTGCATGCATATGGTGTGTGTTATGAAATATAAACGCAATAAATATTGTTTAGATGCCATTAGAGATGCACCAATCGATCGGCCAGTGACCGGAATCGGATGGTTTTCAGTGCGATTGGTTGTAGCCGGTGATCGGCTGATCAATCTCATATAACCGATTCTGTGCTGGTCACGTCTATTCACGCAACAGCGGCACAAACACATCCATGCATGAAAAGCACACTGCTTTCACTAACATTTATTCACAATTCAATTCTACTTTAAACACAGTTCAAGCCTTGAACTGTGTGTTTGTTTGAGACAGATCGGTGCTGACACATGCTAATTATGAGGAAGTGTTAGATCTCAGTTGTGTTCCAATACTATTACTTGGTGCACTAAATAGTCTCTTCCTATATAGTGCAGTACTAGTGAGGAAGCAGTCATAGTGTTATTTCAGTTATAGTCATGTCTTCTTCAGAATTCAAATTATTTAGCGAGTGAGTGCTGTATGCAGTATGCAGGATGAAATTAAGCCACAGGGGACAACTCTGAAAAGCACACAGAACAATAATAAGAAGTTTAAAGCAGCATCACCTCGCTGAATATGTGGAATTTGACAAAACTAAAGATAATTCTGCTGAGAGTGCAGAGCCAGACACAAGCCAGCAGCTGCTGCTATCTTTCTTTAGCAGTGAAGAAGTTTTCTTTAAAAGAAAAGTTGAACAGAAATTACCTGTATGCTGTCATTTGTAATTCTTGGACAGAAACAAAATCGGTGGAATGTTTAAGCAATCAGAATCGGCCAAGAAAATTGCAGCAGATGCATCTGTAGTTACCATCAGTGACTCGTTCAAGGGCTTGACAAGAAGATGGTCCATTAAATAAATTTGGGATTTCTTTAGTGTGTGTCTGATTATTATTAATTATTTCTAGGTTGAGTACAAACGGGACTATCAAGCTTAATTCCCTTTTAGGTTGAAGGTTGAAAATGCTGTGTATTGGATGACCATATGTGTTTATAAACACTCCTTTGGAGCATGTATTCAGTATGACTGTGGCAACACTGTCACTGTGTTTAGCTCGTCCCTTAAACCAGGCAGAGTGAACATGTTGGGTTGCCTGGCATGACGCATGAAGACAGCAGAATACGCCGATTCATATTAGTCGTCCAGTAGTTGTACAGCTAGCACACATTGCTCATACTGTTCTTAAAGTTCTGGGCCCTGAGCATGCTTACAGACAAATGTGTGCTTGCACAGTACAGAACTATATGGTTGTACTTAACTCTTCTTTGTGGAATTGTTTGACACAGTATGGTAAGTGAAACTGATAAAATGGACAAGGAGTATACAAACAAGGAGGTGCTCATAATGTTATGTCTGTTTGGTGCATGTGTGTTTATGTAATTTCTTTTTTTTTGGCATAAATAAAGGCTATTTGTCTTGTTTTTTCTCCTCTGTAAAGCATCTTTGGCTCTCACAGCAGGGTTATACAAATAGAACGTATTAATCATCCAGCTGGTCAGTCATTATGATCCTACAGTTTGAATCAAGATTTTGCAGCTTAATTATCCAACTTTGGCCATAAAGACATCAAAGCACATATTAGATTGATTTGTTTTGACCTTAATGGGACCATGGATTTTTGTTATAATATTCAGAATAGCTTGATGCCACAAGTGTTAGGTTGTTTTATAACCTAACTAATTTTATCTTCAAAGTACAAAAGGCTTCTATCTAAAAAAATCTCAAGTTTTCATGTGAATACACGTATCCCTGTATCTTTCGTACTGTTTTTTTGTATTTAGACTGAATAAATAACTTTTATCAGCTTGGTTCATAAGTATCTTCGTGATATTTGAAAGTGATCTGATCATCTCATTGCCCACATTTTACAGTGAAAAGTCTTTTATTGTTTGAACAAAGCGTCTCATAACGTCATTTGCTCAGATAAATTATTTTTATTCAAGAAACGTCTAATAGTGAACATATTTGTTATTAATGATTGCAGTATTTCAAAGAATTCATTATGCAAATCGTAGTAATGCTGAAGTGTTTTTTTTGTGTGTCTTTGTGTGCGTGTACTCGTTTTGCGATCAGAAAATAGGTCATTTAAACCTATCTTTATGATCAACCAACAAGTTATGAAGGACCTACTGTATCATACTTATTAACATTGGAGACATGTAGGCTGACATGGGTCAGATGAACACGAAGGAAGCTCCCTTTTAAAGCTTTTCTTTGTTTTCAATTAAAATAGTGTCTCTGTTCATGCTGGCTGTTGACATTTGGGAGGAAACGTTGACTTGCTGGTGGCAGTAGCAGTAGCATCTCATCAGCTGACTAATTGGAAGGGCCTCAAGTGGCGTGTTCTTCGCTCTCGCCTGCTGTTATGCTCATTTGGTGTGACAAATAGCGTGCCGATGGAGGATGCAGGACCCGGGCGCTGTCCTGACCTCTGACATCTCATTTGTTTCTGATAAATGGCCATTTTCTCAAGATGCATGGTTCAGTTTAGAGGCAATAGTCATGTATAAGGTGCCTTCTTATGTGACATGAAAAAGGAGAGCACTATCAAGACCTGTGCAGGTGATGTGCAATTGGAAGTTGTATTTGTTATATCAAATGCAACACCTTTTATGTTTCCGTACATGATTCCTGGCTTTCTTAATTCATTACACATTATTTCTGTAATATTGGTGAAGATTCCTAATTGGCTACTGCTGCCTCACAGCAAGAAGGTCCTTTGTTCAATCCCAGGGTGGAGTGGCTTGGGTCCTTTTCTGTGTGGAGTCTGCATGTTCTCCCCGTGTCTGTGTGAGTTTACTCTGGTTTCCTCTCAGTCCAAGGGCATGTGTGTTACGTTGATTAAATAAATGATTAATAAATTGGCATTGACTTGAGTGTGTATATATGACTAGTTTTGATGTAACCTTGTGTTCAGGTGTAACCTTGTGTGTCGCTGAAATGGCCATTGATGCTGATAGCGATGTTGAATAAACCAAATAAACAAACGTCAGAAGTCAGTGTTTACTGCCTCTGTTGCATTAAGTGATGAAACAGGTTGTATGGTGTGCTAATACTGTGGTTGCCTGGCCTCCAGCACGGTCTCTTAGATTAGAACAGAAAATAGAAAAATTGTAAAATAGAAGAATTTATTTGGCATTCCTAGTTCACTAGTGACTTTAGATACATTTTGTTAAGGCGTATGTGATTTTTGATTTGATTGGGTTTTAACATATTGTAACAGGACAAATAGGGATTGAACTCTATCGTGAGATTGACAGTCCTGGAAAAAATAGCTTTCCTTTATGTTTATAATTATTTTATGTATATTTATATACCATATATATATTTATATACTATACAGTATATAAATACAGTTCAACCTGCCTACATCTGATTCAATGGTATAGGGTGAGGGGCGAGTTTGACGTGATTGTGATGTGAAGCACATGAGGTCCAGTCTGCAGGACAGGGGTTGTACATCATCGACTGTTGCAAGTTTGTTCAAAACAGCGCGTCTGCGTGTCAATCACGTTGCCACGTCTGCGTTAGTAACTCAAGCTGGCTGATGGGCTGTATCGGACTGACCATCTCCCTCCTCCTCCTTGCTGCTGTTGTTGGATTTTGACTGGTTGTCCGACACACCTTGAAGAATGTCTGTGTCAGTTATTAATTCACATACTGGCAACATATTATCCACAGCAAGATAATCAGTTGGTGTCATTAGTAACTCCTAGGGATGCTGAGACGCTCAAACAAAGTACCAAAATCACATTAGAACGCCTTCCCCTGTTGGTCGGCGCCACTGGTATCTGCTGTCATTTCACTTGATGTTGGCATGATGGCAGTGTGATGCCAAGATTTTCTGATTATGTCAGAACTTGGCTCATCCTAGCTCAGCTTCTTCCAACGAATTGTCACTCGCTTCCACTTTTGGTGATATTCCTGCATCAATGGCATCCACGTGGAATTGTACTCCATGGGAACGGTACTGTGACTTATAGACATTAATAATGCCAGCATCCATTGCTTGAAGGAGACTGGTGGTTGTTGGTGGCAGGAACTCACTTTGCATGTACTTAAGGTTGTTTGGTGTGATGTGGCTGGGGGCAATGTCCATCAGAAGCAAAATGTTACGGTTGACTGACTTTGAGATTAACACATCCGCTGAGCAATAAGAATTAGCAGTGAGGCATCAGCAGAATGAACAGGGTCAAGATCCGCTGGCAAGATGAGCTGCCAGCTGAGGAGAGAGCAGGGAATGCAACCCTGTCAGTAGGATTACAGTAACGCCTTCAGACCAGTCTGAAAACTTTGCAGCTTAGCAGGGTAGAATTTAATTGCTGGCAAGACATTTGTCACATTTCAAGAATGGTGAGGCTGAGAGCCAAGGTTGGCGGTTTTTTCAAGGAAGGGAAAGGGAGAAATCGGTCCTGCCATCACAGCTGGTGAGAGATCAACAAACTGAGGCTGAGATCACGAGGTCTAAACGCAAATATATTTTCCTTCCTTTCCTCAGTTACAATTTAAATGTTTTATTACCTTCCTTCTGAACGTCTTGAGTTATTTTATGTTTTTACTCAGTTTATACTTCTCAGACTTCAGCTTCTGTGTGTGTGTGTGTGTGTGTGTGTGTGTGTGTGTGTGTGTGTGCGCGCGTGTGTGTGTATATATACACACGCATACATACATGTATGTACAGTGGGGCAAAAAAATATTTAGTCTGTCACTGATTGTGCAAGTTCTACTACTTAGAAAGATGAGAGACGTCTGTAATTTTCATCATAGGTACACTTCAACTATGAGGGACAAAATGAGGAAAAAAAAATCCAGGAAATCACATTGTAGGATTTTTTTAAGAATTGAATTGTAAATCATGGTGGAAAATAAGTATTTGGTCACCCACAAACAAGCAAGATTTCTGTAACTTCTTCTTTTAGAAGCTCGTCTGTCCTCCACTCCTTAATGGAACCTGTTTGACTTCGTTATCTGTATAAAAGACACCTGTCCACAGCCTCAAACAATCAGACTCCAAACTCAACCATGGCCAAGACCAAAGAGCTGTCGAAGCACCAGGAAGAAAATGTAGACCGCACCAGCTTGGAAAAGTGAATCTACAATAGGGCAACAGGTTGGTGTGAATAAATTCAACTGTGTGAGCATACAAAGACCAATTGAATAATCTCCCTCGATCTGGGGCTCCACGCAAGATCTCATCCAGTGGGGTCAAAATGATCATGAGAACGGTGAGCAAAAATCTCAGAACTACACGGAGGGACCTGATGAATGACCTGCAGAGAGCTGGGACCAAGGTAACAAAGCTACCATTAGTAACACACTACTCCAAGACGGACTCGGATCCTGCAGTGCCAGGCGTGTCCCCCTGCTTAAGCCAGTACATGTCCAGGCCCGTCTGAAGTTTGCCAGAGAGCATATGGATAATCCAGAAGAATATTGGGAGAATATAATGTGGTCAGATGAAACCAAAATAGAACTTTTTGGTAAAAGCTCAACTCGCCGTGTTTGGAGGAAGAAGAATTCTGAGTTGCGCTATACCTACCGTGAAGCATGGGGGTGAAAACATCATGCTTTGGGGCTGCTGTTCTGCATACGGGACAGGACGACTGATCTGTGTTAAGGGAAGAATGAACGGGGCCATTTATCCAGAAATTTTAAGCCAAAACCTTCTTCCATCAGTGAGAGCATTGAAGATGAAATGTGGCTGGGTCTTCCAGCATGACAATGATCCCAAACACACTGCTCGGGCAACGAAGGAGTGGCTCCGTAAAAAACATTTCAAGGTCTCCAGACCTCAACCCCACAGAAAATTGTGAAGAAAATCCGAGTTGAAATTCCGTGTTGCCCAAAACATCACTGCTTTAGAGGAGATCTGCATGGAGGAATGGGCCAAAATACCAGCTACAGTGTGTGCAAACGTGGTGAAGACTTACAGGAAACGTTTGACCTCGGTCATTGCCAACAAAGGTTATGTTACAAAGTATTGAGTTGAACCAAATTTATTGACCAAATACTTATTTTCCACCATAATTTACAATTAAATTCTTTAAAAATCCTACAATGTGATTTCCTGGATTTTTTTCTCGTTTTGTCTCTCATAGTTGAAGTGTACCTATGATGAAAATTACAGACCTCTGTCATTTTTCTAAGTAGGAGAACTTGCACAATCAGTGGTTGACTAAATACTTTTTTGCCCCACTGTATGTGTGTATATATCTTATACACACATAGTGTGCTTAGGATTCTTCTACTGCAGAAAGCCAGCGTAACATCATGCATGCCTAAGAGGCAGTGGTGCCATGAAACCCACGTTTTATCCATTTATACTTGTTATTTATTTTATAACATTTTTAATGATTTGCTGGTTCATTGGTGTTTTGATTACATTTTGTCAGAAAAATGAGACTTGGGCTGAGGAATTTATAATGAAATTGTCATTATGGTAGAGCCTAAAGCTGGATTGATTACTGTTCAGCAGCAGCATAATTTTCACTTAGAGAATTTTGATCATATAGTGTTACTATATGGTTAGAATCTCTCAAGTATGCGCTACTAGTGTTATCTAGTGGATATGAATGTGTTATATTGTGTTAAAAATGGATTTGAATTTCATTGCCTACCTCACTATGCTATAATATAGTAATTTGAAATATGTGTGTGAAAAAGAGTATTCTCTGCAGTTGTGAGCAAACTGGAGAGTGTGTCTGTGCAGATTGGAGTACTTTAAGAAGACTTTCCTAAGCCAGATCGAGAAGGAACGGAATAAATAGCATGTTCTTGTCGAGAGATAAACATGTTTAATTAGAATACACATTTGTTTGTTAATTATTCCCCTAATTGAGATATTTTAATCTTAGACTTTGCCAGCCATGTACAACAGTCAGTCATGGCCTCTCGCATTCATCTGGAATGTAATTCAAGAAATATGGTTTGTTAGACATGTTTCGCACAGCGCCAACCAGACATGAAAGAGGCATACATATTGGATTAGCGCAGTCTGTGCTGACAGTGAAGCTACAATCAGTGCCAATCATTCAGAAAATGCAGACTTGGTCGGAACACATAAAAAAAATAAATAAATAAAAACAATGCACATTATTTAAAACCACATAGATGCTTACAATACTGGTTTGAAACTAAATAAACAATTAAAGTTTTAAAAATAAAGTTGAAAGGATTTGGTAATTAACCATTCCTAGGTAAAGCAGCGACTCTTAACAGATTAGTGACATGGTAGTGTGTGTAGTACAAGTATGTCAGTTGACTAGTGTGTTGAAACTTCTTCAGTTCTAAAAGTTAGGTATTTAGACCTGGTAGTCCAAGATATTTAACCCTAATGGGGTTGTCACCTTGGGGGAGGTCCTGAGAGTCCTTGACCTACCCTGTCAATACACGAGTCGCTATGATTAGAGGTGTACCGATTCATTGCAGTGTAAAAATGTCATGATGTGTATAGTGTCAACTTCATGATGTAATCACAGAGATATCACGTGTTTTCACACATTTAACAACGTTGTCGTGTTCTTTGAACACTAGAGGGCACAATAATCATATACGGCTTAACTTTCTCATTATAGGGTAATGGACACTGAAGGGATTTGGGATGTATAAAGGTTTGTTTAATGGTAGGAAAATGTAGGGACTTGGGGATGTTTAATGATATTTGTATAGTACTTCTCACAATCGATACAAAAAGGTGTTTGACAATCTGGGTTCATTTTCAATTTAAGATAGCACTTAGGTATTTATATTACTAGTTATTACAATTATTTTATTTGCAAGAGACCTAAAGTTTTTTTTATTTTATTATTATTTTAAACGCATACAAGAAATGTGCATTGTCTTGCATTGTTTACACTTCAGAAATAAAGGAATGCCTATTATTGAATATAAAATCAATGAGAAAATCGAATCGTGAACTCCGTATCCTGAATTGAATCGAATCATGAACAGAGAGCATTGTTACCCCCCTGGTTGCGATCACAGGAGCTGGGGCATGATCTATTAGTGAGTCATTGCCCCACCCTGCCGTCATGTGTGCCAGTAATCACATGGCTTGAGGTGTAAATTGAGGCTTAACCTTGTGGGAAGGGGTCTCAACTGTTTTGTAGGTGGCTGATAACTGGTGTCGTAAAACCACCTCCTGTCGATGGCTGTAAATCGTTTCTTTCACACCTCTTTCAAGGGTGACAACACCATTATGGTTAAATATCTGTTAAATACCATCTGTTTTTAAAACTGAAGAAGCCTTTCGGATGAGAGGTGAAACGCCATCAAGCAACCCTCTTCTCCCGCTCTTGACACACTGTTAGCAACATCGCAAAAGAAATGCTAGCACAGGCTTCCAGTATCCCTTGTTTGATGCTGCACATCTCGTATCGTCACAGCATAGACAATTGCCTTCAGATGACCCCAAAGATAAAAGTCTAAGGGGGTCAGATCGGGAGAGCATTTCTTCTGCGGTGTTGCTATCAGTGTGTCAAGAGTGGGAGAAGAGGGTTGCATTGACAGTCCAACACAATGGGCAGCACTTTGAACACGTTTTATAAGTGGTCATAAACTTGTAAATAACTCATGAAAGAAAAGTTCCGTTAAAACCAAGCACACCATTGTTTTTCTTGTGAAATTCTCAATAAGTTTGTGTTACATGACCCTCTTCCCATTGGAAATGTAGCGAACCTAAGACTACACTTTAGAATGATTCATTTTTAATTAACCATCGGGGCACCACCGGATCGTTTGTGGACTGGTAGATCCGGAAAACCAGTTGAAAGGGGAAAAGCGAAATTGATCAGTCTAGGTCTGAAAGGTGAATTCAAAGTTATTTTTCTCGACCTTTGTTTGAATGAAACTCTCTCACACCAAGCGGCAAGTTCAACAGGTTATAACAAGTTTATTAACTGCAAACAAGGCAATACCAACAAACTATCTGATATAATAACAAGTGGATCACAGAGTTAAAATCATAAAATGACGGTGAACATGTATATATCACAGTATTGAAAACAGGGAATGATGGCAAACGTACATATATCACAGTATTAACATAAGATAAGACGATACTATATGCAACTTATCAGTCGCGCAGTAATTACCCAGAGGCGACGTTATGAACTAGTTGATACGGCGCAGTGAGGTTACTAGTAACACAAATTATGGTGAAACGTGAATAATATGGTGGAAACTACTGAGGCGTGGATGAGTCTGTGTTGAAGCCTGGTTTAAAATTAAGCGCAAGGTTCGAGAATCAGGGACCCAGATAAGCCACACCAAGCAGTACTTGCCTGTTTCGAAGGAGATGGAATGGAACCGGGCCTCTGCCTGTCGTCAGAAGTCACACGGGGGAACGGTAGCGGTCCAATCTTCAGATCTGACGATGACTGTTCGGCGGACTTCTGGATGATACCGGCTTCTAGCCTATACTAACATGCGGCCCTTGGAGCCACAGATGTGTTGCGGGCCTCGCTTTGGTTTGGCTCTCTTCCCAGCGTTGGTGTTCGTGGTCTACCAGACCTCGACTTGCAGGCATACAACTCGGATTTCCACCCTGGCAAGCGGTGAAGGTAGAGTTGCAGCGTTCTAGTACCACGAGCTTCAACAGACTTTGGAAAAAAAACTAGAATCTACGAGTGTAGTCGAGAGTGAAGGAGATCTTGGCTGGTTGGTCTTTAACTGCTTTCTAATTCGGCGATACCGAACTCCTAAGACTGCTGGACACAGAAAACTTAGAATAAAATAAAATGCAGAAACTTAAAAAAGAACTTAAGGATGAAAACTTGAACGCAGACGAGCAACTAGCAGACAGACGAAGGCTGGAACTTAGAAGAACAAAAGAACCGCACGTTGTTAGCTCGCGCTCATTTTGTATGTTCCGGATGCAAGCGATTAGAGGCGGGGTGACAGGGGTTTGTCCTAGACTTAGCCAGTGAGAGGCTGATTCATCATTAAATCCCTCCTCTCGTGGATATGTCTGCTAATTACACCATAGGTCGGTAGGGGCCGCTACAAGCTATAACTTGGGTTAATATATTTCTACATATCTAGGATGTCTAAAAGCATCACATAAAAACCAACAATCCTCGAAGTTACAAGTCTGGTCAAGGTATCTTGAATTTATAAACTAGGACATCGTTAAGTCGTTCTAACTACAGTACATGCATTCGCTATTCCTTAACTAAACAATAATACGATCAATACAAGATGTAGGAAACGGTACATTCTAAATGACAACTTCATTTCTGTTCTTTTATAAGTATGAACAAGTATTAAACCCGAGCGATCGATACATATAGATAAAACATGCTATCATTTCCATATACTATAATTACTAGCATGGCACAACTGGACCATATTACGTATAGAACGGTCACTATACTAAAACATTAACCAAGTAGATATGAAGATACATGACAAATCAGTAACATGCACATACATGTGATTATATAATAGGGGTACGATGAATATCCCCGATCAATTCTTTCATGGGGTAGATAGTTGAATATGGGTGTGTTTGGACTCATTATGAAGCAGTCCTCGTGCGTTTTCTAACTGAGTGTTCCAGGTGAAGATAATCTGTTCCCAACAAAAATGTAATACTCTTATTAAAAAGTGTATCTTTAGAACAAATGCTGGAATCCTTCTGTCGTAAATTTCCAGGGGTGTCCTCCTGGCGCCAGGCTGAGAAAGAAGTCGTAAAAGTAACCAGAGAGAGCACGTATATTTGTTTTTCCTTTAGAGAAATTGGGGCTGATTTCTCTTGGGAGAGGGTGAGTCTGGGGTGAAGACTTGTCAGAAATCCTTTTAAGGCTACACATTGCATTATTTTATGGTGGCGGGATGCACAGCTTATCTGGCCCGTTAAGCCAGAACCCCAATTTGGTGGGTTCGAGAAGAGGTTGGGGTTGATGGGCCATCATTCAGTGAGGAGATCCTGTCCAGATGGTGGCCAGTTACATTCCAGAGAGTCCCAAAGTTTATGACTTGACAACCATTCGAAAAAAAGGGTGTAGAGAGTTGAAGGACTGTAATTCAGCTATTAACGCTACAGAAATAATGAAGTTGGATCCAAAATGGCCGACTTCAAAATGGCCGCCATGGTCAACACCCATCTTGAAAAATTTCCCCCCTCCCATATACTAATGTGCTACAAACAGGAAGTTGATATCACCAACCATTCACATTTTATTTAGGTGTATCCATATGAATGGCCCACCCTGTATATGTACTCTCAAGATTGGTTATTTTATATTTAGATTTGATTAAAATAAAATTTGACTGCTCCGATTTGTTTTCTTTAACTGTGTTGTTGGGTGTCCTGTACTGTGTTATTTCAGAATGTTCCCAAAGTTAAAGTTGTTTCTTACTGGTTTCATAAAGACCATGATGAAGACAAGCACCTACCATGGTCTTCCCAGTCACCAGGGGCCATATTCATAAAGATTCTAAGAATCACCTTGGAGAGCTCCAAACGTAGCTCAAAAAATCTTAGCTTGGCATTTTAGCTTGAGTGATTCAAAAGTGATCTCAGAGCAACTCGTAGCAAGTAGAAGACTAAAACTTTTGTCTCAGTGAGGAGGCGGGGTTGACCCAGTTGCTCTCTTTCCACTGTTTTTTCCTCTGCTTAAGAGAACTCCAAAAACCTCGTAAAAGTCCTCCCTACTCATAACATTTTTTTCACCTTAGGAGCTCTTTTTTGGGATAAGGTGCTTTATGAATAACTTTAATCTTTACTAGAATTTACTCCTAATTTTAAGATTGATACGCCCACAATTATAAGATTTGTCTTAGAATACAAACACCTTGTTCATGCCTTAACAATATCTATTTCAGTAATGTTATTTTATAACCTTTGAAGTAAGATTAAAGCTTATTTATAAGCAAAGGGTCTACTACTTATTATTTCACTTACATTGACAAACTGTCATGAATTCCAGTTATTTATCTGCTCCCTGTAAGTGTAGTTTATGAACTGTCTCCTTATTGAGTTTCCACTAGTTGTATTTATTATGTTTTGCTGTGTAGTGACTTGGCAGAGCGAGAATTCTAGCTGCAGCAGTGATTCAGTTATGCTTCTGGAAAGCACTGCTGCACCTCTCATGCATTGACCATCAGAGAGGGAAGGCAAAGGTTATGGCTTGGGTTCAGGAAAACGAATTAGCTATAAGATGAATTTAAGATTTGTGAAGTGTGAGATAATCAGTTTTGACGGAACCATTCATGAACAAGGTGTGTAACTGTGTAAGTGCATTTTAGGGATGGTTTATTCAGTTAATAGAAATTACCTGTAGTTTGCAGAGCCCAGGTTGCTAGTATTTTCCTGTGTAGAGCTGTCAGAATATTACGTTCATTCAGTTGCATTTTAATTAGTCCCTTTCAAACAATAATTTGTGTTTAAACCAGTGATCAGGTAATAGAAAAGTGAGACCGACAGGATGAAATTTGGGTGAAATGGGCTAATTCTTTGTCAGAATGCAGTAACGTGGTTGTAGTAAGATTACCAAAAATTATCTAATTTTACTTATATGAACTTTGTTTCTGAAAGACTGAATGAATGAATATACGTTATGATTCACTTGAATACTAAATGCCAATATGTGTCCTACTAATTGGTAAATGCTTTATAATCAAATCTGTTTGTTTTAAGAAGATAACCGATGAGGTTTTGCATAGTATCACATCTTTCTTGTGTTTAGCTATAGCACATAATGGAATTTGTAATGCAGTGCTGAGACTTAAACCCTCAACCGTCTGTTCAGTCATCCAGTATCTTAACCTCTGTGCCATCCTTGTGTGTGACAACTTCTGCTAATATGCCCTGTGCTTTGCATTTTATTCAGTTATCTATATATTGCTGTGTTCTAACTCCTGCTATATTTAATGTTGCTTGTCTTTTTACATATATTACTATGATTTAGAACTATGAGTTGGGTAAAATATTCATTTGCCATGAACGCAAAATTCAAAGAAACTTTTCCCTTTCTCAGTAAACTTCAAGTTCACAGTGACCCTGAATTACCCTAGCAGTTGGAAGTGACCACACAATTTGAAAATGGTGAAGAGTTAAAGATCTTCAAAACACAAATTCCGGAAACTCATAATTTCAACAAAAAGAACCTGTTTAACTAGTGTCCATCTGGCAATATGTATGATTCATCAAACTCCGATGATTCAGTGAGTTTACACCGCACTTACTTCTGCAAAGCCAGAATGACAGTCATGGTGATAAATACTTTCTGTTGGCTTTCATTTAGGAAGATATGTAAATGTTTGGAAAATATGTATATGTAGACACCTAAGAGATGGAACTTTGTCCTAAACAGTCAATTTATCTTCTGATTATAATGAATGTACAATATAAATGCCAGAAGAAAAGCTAAATATAGAGGTGTTTGTGGGACAGAGAGTTCCTGCAGACCTACAGTTTTCTAGGCTGAATATGCTCAAAATTGTTAACATTAACAAGATTAACAGCATTCCAGTGCATGCTGGCTTCCCAATGCAAAAATTGTAAACAGTCTGTGGACAGGAAGAAAAATCTCAACTGCAGCAGGCACAATTGGACTAGCTTTCCAGAAAGGGCCTTTGACTGAAACTTTCATTTTGAGGTCTGAGATATAAATTCAAGATAACTATATACATATTTAAAGTCTCATATAAATTGCATTTACCGCCAACTTCCCTTAAAACAATCAAACGCCTTGCTATTAAGTCAATGTCAAGTCATGGCAGTTCTAAAGATATATGTTTTTTAGCATCCATAGAGCTTTAGTTTCAAGATACAGAAATAGATAGCCAGACCATTCTATTTGGCCAACACCAACCCATACTACTGCTGCTCAGTGTGTGATTTATTTTGTAAATGCACTCTCTAACTGTTGCATTGCATGGCAGGGGTTTGACCCCATGTTCTCAGCAACTACCCTTTCCTTACCTCCAAGTCACTGAAGCTGCCAACTTACCTTATAAACCCAAAGCAGTCACCCCCCTCTGACCTTGACTCCAATCGTAATGCTGGTACAAGACTACTGAACATCATAAAGGGTAATGTATTTTTGCTCAGTGATGTATTTTGAAAAACCACACCGTGTCCACACAACATAAGTCATTCCCATTTTAATCACAAGTCCTTCATCTTCAGTTGTTTGTAAGGAGTCATCTGCTTCTGAAATGTCTCTCCTCCATTATTCTTCCATGTGGCGCTCTCATGTAAACAGAGTAAAATCTGTGGTCACACTACTTGTGGTAAGCAACTTATAATAGACTTTCATACAGCACACACCTACCTGTGTTATTAATAAATGTATTTCTACCAATTTGGTGTACCACTTTCTCTCCAGCTGTATATGAACCATAGCTCTTACCTTTGCTTGAGATAAACTGTGATTTTGAATAGAGGTCAACATGCCATTCTGGAGATGTCAGGAAGGTTTGAAGGAAGGGGAATATTGTAAGCGTTTTGTGGTTGATATAGTGAGTTGGTTGGTCAAGAGAAGACAGGGAAGAAGTTTAATTTATTTCTGCTTTGTAGCTGAGGAACAGAGTTATGGAATGGATGCATGCTGTCATGACAAATCTGTCTCCTACTAAACCTATAGTACTTCTAACATTTACTGCATTTGAGTGCATTTAGTTGTTTGTCTTTTTTAGTAATTAAATGAAAGAAAAGCATTAGTTACTATTAACCCTGCCCCTTTTTCGAAACAAACCAAATCAAACAAAATCGTTGTTATAACCATACCAGTTCCTTATGAATTTGTCTTATGAATTTGCAGTTGTGAGATTTTATTTCTTTGTCAAACGTGCACAAACAATTTTGCATGGGAAGTTGTAGTGGCATTGTTGCCGTAATCATATTCTAAGAGCGGAAGCTTCTACTTCCTGAGACTCAGAACAATTCATAGAATTTTGAATGTGATGGCATTGAAAAATAGACAGGTTTATATTTTTTTGTTTAGAACAGAATGTGTAGATGGCCTCCAGTATTGGAGGAATATTGTGATATGTTTGAAATGATCTTGACTCAAGAGAGAAGGCAAGTTCATTTTAGATCTGCGGAACAGTCAGGGCTTTTTATTGTTGCTGTCCTTTCAAGTTGTACTGCGGATTTGATTAAGTATTGTGTTATTTGAAGGACAGCCTTCCCCGAATACAATTATACACTCAAAACATGAGAATAATGATGGTAGACAACCAAAAGCTAAGCTGAATATCTGCATAATTTAAAGTTTTATAAAAAGAATTAAATCCCCAATATGCACAGTGAGCGTTACAGTTTACAACAAGTTACTTTTTCTTCCATGTGAGCTGCAAGCTTAAATTAATGCATTGTAAAATTATACAGTTTTTTGGGCAAAATAATACTTTATCTACATGACCATATATAGTGTACTTCTCACTGAAACAGTCATTATCTTTTGCCTCAATGAAGAAATGAAAATCCTGCAAAAGTGCCACCACTTTAGTATGTCCTTTGGTTTGGAGCAATTTAGATATAGTTTTAATCATCATACTCCTTGCACTCTTTTGCCATGGGGAAGTGCAAGAAATATGTTAAACTTAAACATTTTGAAATGGTGACTCTTGGATGCTGATTCTGATTATTTGATGAGGAACTTAAACTTGTTTATTGGCATGTAGATAGGCTGTTATCTGTGTGCTATAATAATATTATTGTGGCATATTTTCCCATGTTTAGCTACTATTATTATTTTAAAAGATCAAGTCTCAAGTACTGAAATACCACTCGTCTTCACATGACAGATTTGAAGCAGATAGCTCACCAACCTGTTAACTTCTGAACTGAACTGTGTAATGTGACAAATGCAAACAAACCATATTTGGCAGTTCAGCTGCAAGTGTATTCTGACGGGTATGATTAAATACTGTGACTATTACATTTTACAAATTACAGAGTATTATACTATTATTTCACAAATAGTGAAATCTCACTCGTTCTCAGGCCAATGTAAGCTTGCATAGTTAGTAGTCTGAGATGCATTCAAAATAACTAGATAAATATTTGAAGTCTCAAATAAATTTCCTTTACCACCAACTTACCAAAAAACAAAATTAAGTCATGGTAGTTCTACAGATATTCTTTTTAACATCCGTGGATCCCTTGTGGCAAGATACAGAAGTAGATAGCCTGTCCATTCTATTTGTCCAACACCAACATCTACTACTGCTGCTCAGTGTGAGTACTTGCGTTCTACCTGACCTTTTTCGCATGCATGGCAGTGGTTTGATCCCAGGTTGCAATGCTCTTTCCAGCAGTTGGCTATTGCCTCCAAGTCACTGGAGCTGCCAACCTACCCAAAAATCCATACATCTTTTCCCTCTTCTGCTGCAGTAGCCCACCTGCTTTAAAGTTTGATATGTTGTGCATTGAGATGCTGTTTTTACATATCTTGGTTGAAATGAGTGGTTATCACAGTTACTGTTTCCTTTGTCAGCTCTGCCAGTCTGACTATTCTCCTTTAACCATCAAAAAGACATTTTCGTACTGAGAACTTTTTCTTTTTTGGACTATTCTTTGTAAACCTTAGATATGGCTATGTGTGAAAATCCCAGTAGATCAGCAGTTTTTGAAATACTAACTTATGGCCCATCCAACCTAACAACTAACCACTAACAACTAACTATGCCACGTTCAAGGTCACTTCAATCAGCTTTTCCCCCATTCTGATGCTTGGTTTGAATTTCAGAAGGTCATTTTGTCTTGGCCAGAGTTTCTGCCATGTGATGGCTGATTTAGATATTTGTGTTAAGGAGCAGTTGAACAGGTGTACCTAATGAAGTTGCCGGTGAGTGTATACTGGTAATGAGGTTAGTAAGATGTAGTGATGCTCCTAGGCCACTTTTAATATTTTATTATACTACACTGTTCAAACTTATGTTTCATATAATTTTGAGGGGAACTTTGTCCATATAGAGCATTAGGCCAAGTTGTTGACTCATTGAACATACAATACATCTGCCACAGCTCATGTTTAATATTGGATTTTAGAAATTCCACTTAACCTCTTTGAAATTATGAACACTTTACTAGAAAGACGTCAGGGAGATAAATCCATCCTTGGGAAATTATGAGCGATTAAAAGAATATTAGCTGTTCACGGCAAAAATAATTAAGACTCTTCGACCATTGTGTCTTAGAAAGTAGCTGGAGGTGACAATCAAGAGAGGTACGCACAGTCAAAAGTGAGTGCACAGATTAAACTTCTGGTCATGCCTTTATTATAGTAGAAAGGAAAATAGGCCACCTTCAAAGATGCCCTTTAATTTCAGGAATGTTTCTGATTTAAAGCTTATTTTTTGCTTTTTTTGGTCTCATGTTAGTGGGGTTGTAAAATGTGATTGGATCCACATATTAAATGGCAGGTGGAAGTGATATTATAGGCCAGAACATGAGCACCATTTAATATTCTCTGTGTTGGTTTGCTATCACTGTCAGAATACACAAATTGAATATTTCAGGTTAGTGCCTAAGGACACATTGTGCAAAGGAAACATATAAATAAGTAAGACATATAAATAAAAAAGAGAGCAAGCAGGTTCATTTAAAATTATCTGAACATGAACTTATCTGTACTGTTTTTTTTTCTAATTAACATGTCCAGTTGACTTACTGACTTTACAGCAACAGCAAAAATAATTCAGTATATCATCTTCACTTTTTCATATATATGAGAATCCTCCATATGACAGCAACAAGAGATGATCACCCGAAATGTATTTTATTCTGCACCTTTCTGTTCCTATCCTGTAATGGCCTGCCTATAATCTGTGTAACAGAAGTGTGACTCTTAAACCTTCAGTAGAGAAACTGTGCGCCATTGGGTCTGTTTCAAATGGAGACCAATCTCAGTGGGCTCGGCATGTGCTCCGAGTCACTTCTCTCCACTTCTGCAGGATTTGTGCTAGACGAGGCAAGTGCTCACAGAGCGCCGCTGAAACATTATACATACCCCCTTGGGAAGCTGGAGGGATTTGGGCTTTATCTGCTTTCTAATCATGCCTCACTCTCGGTTGTGTGTCATTGTTGCACGTTCTTCTAGTCGAATGACATTGACACTTACAAGCAGCATCAGAGAAAATGAGCTGCCTAGTATAGATATGTTTTATTCTTTCACATTTGCATACGAGCCATGGTTTTGGATAATGATGTATTTTGTTTGGTGGAGTAAAAGGAAAACGTATTGGTTGATTTAACAAATTGGTAATTATACACAAGCTCAGATGAAAGAGATGTTACTAGTGTGCAGGTATTTTAATGAAAACTTGTATGTAGAGATGGGCTTGTTCCGATTCTATATCGGTATCGGGTCCGATATTGACGTCATGCACTCATCAGATATCGGATGGACAGGGCCGATCCACTTATTGATCCATATTCCATTCCACGTCTTACCATGAGCACAACGGCAACTTCAGTCTGGAACTGAGTGAGCAAATAGTATTAGCTGTTGCTTTAACTAAAATGTCATTTCTTAACAGAATAGAATAGAATTTCGATTCAACTTATCAGTTCCTACCAACACATTTTATGTCTTAAAAACACGGCCACGCTTAGTGCAAAAATACTGCCAGGACTGGTGTCACGTGATCACACACGTCATCACATGGTTTTGTTTTGGTACGATTTCTTATAGCACTAGTGGAAGATCTAAGAAAAGCGCAGCTCCACTTTTAGGGAAAATGCAAAACGGCATATGTGTGGAAGCTGATCTGTTTTAAATAATGTTTCACCTCCAAAATGGCAAAGCATCTGAAGCACTAGCATGAAATGTTTCAGCTTTGTACGGAGTTTGACTGACTGAGGTATCCTAGCGCCTGCATTAGGAGTCTAAAATGCTTAAAGTGAACAAAGCTTTATGTGGTTAATGTACTTGAACAAGGATCTAGGAAAACCAATCTTCTCTCACTTACTACCATCGATGAGTAATATCTACTGCTGAAACGATGGACCTGCGATTCAAAAGGAAAGTTATCATGTTTGTTTTTTTCATTTGAACCTATTTTACTTATCATGTTAACCGTTAGGGTGGAACGGTGGTACAGTGGTTAGCACTGTTGCCTCTAAGCTCCGAGATCACTGGTTTGATCCCGACCCAGACTTCGTCTGTGTGTAGTTTGCATGTTCTCCCTGTGTCAGCATGGGTTTTCTCTGGGTACTCCGGTTTCCTCCCACATTCCAAAGACTGTGTTAGGTTAATTGGTGTTTCCAAAAGAGCCCCTTAGTGTGTGTGTGTGTGTGTGTGTGTGTGTGCCCTACGATGGATTGGCACTCTGTCTAGGGTTGATCCTGCCTTGCTCCCTGTAGTGTCGGCTCCCCTTCGAGTCTGACAAGGATAAGCAGATGAGACAATGAATGAATATTTACACTTGACAGATGCCGTGATATGGTCAGATGTGTATGGTACCTTAACCACTGTGCTACCAAATTCCCATTATGGTGTGAGCACAGCATCCCCCTACCCTCTTGGATGAGCCCAGCCCTAGCTGACAGATGCATTTACACTCATATTAAATGGCTAAATGCATGTCAGACCAGCTTCTGCAGTGGTTTGAATGATTGAATTTGAATCTGTTTTAAATGCGTCTTGCGTGCATCCAGATGTAATTCTGCTACTCAAGATGCATAAAATGTCTGTGTGTAAATGGAGTTTATAAAATGACAGATGGGACCAAAAAGTAATTTCTGCCTGCCCTGTCTCACCTCAAGTTTGGCTAAGCATAAATGAACACTGTACATATGATAGACATTTATTCAGCAGTTCTTGTCAACTTTTCTCATTTTTCACAAACTGTGAGTATTTTAATGTGAGTGCTGAAGGTGAAAAAACATTCATATCTCACTTGATGATCTGTCAGGAAGACCCCACTCTTCTCCCTCAGTCAAATTTTGTTAAACTGTTCATGATGGTGGCCATGTCTGTATGGTTCATCATATTTTGTAACGAGAAATGTTATTTTGTTTCATATTTAGCTTTAATCTATAGCTCTGTACTCAGTGTGGCTAGAGTGGAGTAGTCTCGTCTATGCTGATGAATGAATAGTTATTACCTAATCAGTCTACATAATTCTCACAAGGACACGCAGTCTGTTACTGCTCTGCGTTCAGTCAATAAAATTCATGTGAAGTGGTTTATTCCTGGCCAAAACGATCCACAGGACCCCTACAGTTATGGCTTTAGTCTATCCTTTAACTAAAGCCACATAGTCCTCCATTTGTAGTAGTTAACATAATGACTAACTTGCTGACTATCAATTTGGGCTAATTCTTGTTCAGTTATTAGACTAATTATTTTGACTGGGTGTTGAGAATTTCTACTGATGGACATGGTTCATTGTGCAAAAATATATGAGAATATAATGACGCTCTGAAAGGGTGATGCATGTTATCAGTTAAATGGGAATTAGTCTAAACACAACTATCAGTTATTACCAAAGTGGTGTTTCAATCAGTGATGCAACACTATACTGGCTCAACAGTATTGAGGGAAGGCAAATAGTGTTATAGGAATGGTAAACATCTTCTATAACAGTTCTAAATTGGTTTTAAAGACCAAACCCAAACCAATATGTGTGACAAAGTTATTTTTCATCGCTTTTATGTCCTACTCAAGGTTCAGAGAGACCTTTTTAACAGTTAAAATATTTTGTTTTCCTAATTGAGTAATTTAATACTTGCGCTTCTGTAGTGTTAATGTCATTAAAGGGCGTTCATAAGTATATTTCAGTTCATAAAGCCAACCTATTTAATCCACCTCCTAAACCAGATTGGACAAAATTACTTTGAATGTTAACAATGCATTAAGCTCCATTTTTCCCTCTCTAAACCAGTAAGCATTATGGTTTTAAGCTGGCAGAGGATTAAGGAGCCTGCTCACATGCTGATTAGCTGTGACCTGCAAAGTCAATTTGAATACAGTTTGTGTGTTTATGATGTTCAGAAGAGCAAAACCGATTTATTAATGATGTATTATAAAGTGGGTGAAATTTAGGAATCAAGATGTGATAAGTATTTACCAAGATGTGACTTGGTGTATACTGCATATGGCCTGCAGAAGCATGGGAACACTCGTGCACTGTATCTCTTTCCTCATTTATCCTCATATCTATAGATTCAACTCATAGTAGGAAACAATACTGTTGGTTCCTTCCAGAATAAAGATGCTCTAGGTCAAAGAATAATATATATATATATATATATATATATATATATATATATATACACACACACACAATCTTTTTTTTACAAAAAGTGCTCAATGGCCCATAATAAGCGAAAACAGATTTTTATATATGTTTGCAAATTAATTAAAAATTAAAACATATTCAGACCCTTTGCTATGACACTGCCTGGCCAAAAAAAAAAAAGGTCACCACCTGGGTTTAACTAAGCAAATGGGTAAGAGCCTCCCATCGGATAATTACTGCATTGGTGATTGTTTAACCAACAAGTTATTTAAAACTAACTGATGCAGTAAGTAGCTTGTCGTTTGTTAAACAACCATGTTGAAAGACATGCTGTTGTCATGGAAAAGATGTTTATCTGTTTCAGAAGGGTCAAACTGTTGGCATGCATCAAACAGAGAAAACATCTAAGGAGATTGCTGAAACTACTGAAATTCTGTTAAGAACTGTCCAACGCATTATTAAAAAGTGGAAGGACAGTGGGAAAACATCATCTTTGAGGAAGGAATGTGGTCGGAAAAAAATGTTGAATGTTCGTGATCAACGATCACTTAACCATTTGGTGAAATCAAATCATAGAAAAACAACAGTAGAACTCAGGGATATGTTTAATAGGGAAATTTCCACACGCACAATGCGAAGGGAACTCAAGGTATTGGGACTTTAAAGCTGAGTAGCCTTAAGAAAACCACTTGTCAGTGAGGCTAACTGGCGAAACAGCTTTAATTTGCTAGGGAACATAACAATTGGACTCTGGAGCAATGGAAGAAGGTCATATGGTCTGATGAGTTAAGATTTATCCTGTTACAGAGTGACAGGGTAAGAAGAGAGGAGGTTAAAGTGATGCACCCATCATGCCTACCGTATAAGCCTGTGGTGGCAGTGCTGTGGTTTGGGGTTGCTGCAGTTGGTCAGGTCTAGGTTCAGCAATGTTATGTAACCATAGAATGAGGTCAGCTGACTACCTGAATATACTGAATGATTAGGTTATTCCAATAATGGATTTTTTTCATCTGAGATGGCATGGGCATATTAAAAGATGACAAAGCCTGCATTCATCGGGCTCATTGTGAGAGTGTGGTTCAGGGAGCATGAGACATCATTTTCACACATGGATTGGCCACTACAGAGTCCAGGCCTGAACCCCATTGAGAATCTTTTGGATGTGCTGAAGATTTTGAGCAGTCGTCCGAATCTCCCATTATCAATACAAGAGCTGTTTTTCTGCAGAGGGGACAGGACAACTGATCCGCGTTAAGGGAAGAATGAACGGGGCCATGTATCGTGACATTTTAAGCCAAAACCTCCTTCCATCAGTGAGAGCATTGAAGATGGAACATGGCTGGGTCTTCCAGCATGACAATGATCACAAACACACCGCTCAGGCAACGAAGGAGTGGCTTCATAAAAAGCATTTCACGGTCCTGGAGTGGCTTAGCCAGTCTCCAGATCTCAACCCCCCCCAAAAAATGTGGAGGGAGTTGAAAGTCCATGTTGCCCCCAAAACATCACTTCTCTAGAGGAGATCTGTATGGAGGAAGGGGACAAAATAACCAGCTACAGTGTGTGCAAACCTGGTGAAGACTTACAGGAAACGTTTGACCTCTGTCATTGCCAACAAGGTTATGTTACAAGTTGAACCAAGTTTATTGACCAAATACTTATTTTCCAGCATAATTTACAATTAATTTCTTTAAAAATCCTATAATGTGATTTCCTGGATTTTTTTGTCTCATTTTGTCTCTCATAGTTGAAGTGTAGCTATGATGAAAATTACAGACCTCTCTCATCTTTCTAAGTAGGAGAACTTGCACAATCAGTGGCTGACTAAATAAATTTTTTGCCCCACTGTGTGTGTGTGTGTATGTATTGTATGTATATGTATGTGTGGTGTGTGGGTGTGTGGTGTGTGTGTGTGTGTGGTGTATATATGTGTGTGTATATATATATATATATATAGATATATATATATATATATAGATATATATATATATATATATATATTACTATATATATATATATATATATATATATGTGTGTGGTGTGTGTGTGTGTGTTTGTGTGTGTGTGTAAAGTCGTTGATCAGATTACTGACAAAATTTAACTTACTGCAGTTATCGGATTAATAACTTCATGTAAACGGCACTCAGTGAGGGCAGGGACAGTAAGTGCCTTGTATGCTTGTACATATTAGTTGTCTGGGTGAAAATGCTTATGCATCGCCAACAGTTTGATGTGTTTTGGCCAACATCTTTGCTCTCTGGCAATCTTGTAATTTCAACAATGTATTATTTAATGAGGCTGCAAATTGCGAAGTAGGTCAACAGAGTAAAACAAACAACAATAAAGCATATGGGTGCCACTGAATGGAGTTTGCCATGCTTTTAACTTTTTAATCAGTATCCAGTGTCTTTTGTCTTTCTTTTCTTTTTTTTATAATGAGGCTGGTGTAATGAAAGTGTCGTATGTTTTTTGCTTGTAATAAAATGTGTTGACGTTCTGTGAGACAGAGTGTGTGATCCTGAGTGGGTTTTAATGATAGGGTTCTCTCTGTGCTCTTTGTCTCGTCTGTGGCCTTTCACAACTTGTTAGTGGTCCTTAAGTGTATTCCAGCAAAGAGATCTGGGGATTAATGGGCAAAAGGAGCACCGTTCAACCTGCTGTCTTGCCAAAGGCACTGTAACAGCCAGGTCTTTCTCTCACTTCAGAGATCTTCAGAAATTCTGATCATCTGCTGAGGATTTGGTCATGGGCAAACCTATCAGAATCTCACACTTTTGTCAGTAATCTGATCAAGAACTATACATTCACTTGATCAGATAATGGGAAACCTTCGGGTTTAGATGACCCAGGCAGTAATCTGATTTCTACTTTGCAACCAGCTAATAATCTCACAGAAAGGCATGACATAAACTTCAATTTGTAATATTAAAGAATCAAATTATTCATTTTCTTGAGTGTATATATTGCATTTCAGAGTCTCCACAAAGTTTTGCATGAAGTTGATCTGGCTATAAATATCTGCAAGGTGTGCAACAGGATTCATAGATTGAGAAGAGGAGATACAGTGCAGTGAATGTCTCGTTTGATATGCAGAAAATTGGGGCAAAAAGCAAATGTTAATGATTGGAAAAAGGACGTGCCAGAGGCCATAGTGTGAAGGAAGTAGCTGGAGTTGAAGGTCTAACATAGCATACGGCAGAATACGGTCATAAGGGTCTACCAGCAGTGGCTAAAATCCAGTCTACAGATATTTCTTGTCCCAACTTGTGACCGAAAGACAAGACTGACTGACAGGGACTTTTGGCATGTTTCACAGCTTGTGAATGAAAATCACTTTGCATCTAGACAAGGATTGCTTCTAGATGTTAACGCAGGTCCTTCACAACCAGTTTCCCTCCACAGGGAACTGCATTCTGGAACAGAGTGGCACATGAGGAAAAAATTAGACTGATCATAACTGCATGATGAACAGTTCAAGAGCATTTGCACATCTGGATTAGCCTGCAAAATCCCCAGATGTGACTCCTCTTAAATCTGTGTGACTACCTGAAACAACAAGTAAAACACCAGGGATGATGTCCATGAAATCTGGCCAAATTGTGCAATTATTTGATGAGTGGCTGAAAATTGAAATTGCCTACATCCAGAAATTTGTCCAGTCCATGCCAAATGGAATCGCAGCTATTTTTCATGGTTGTGGAGGTATTACACGTTATTAGGTATGTTTCATTCACAGGTAACACATTTTTTGTCTGGTGAGCTTGTACACAATACATTCAGACCCTTTCACCTTTTTCACATTTTATATTGCGGCTTTGTTTTATATTGCGCCTTTGTTCTATATTGCGGCTTTGTTCCCCATTTCTTCTGTACTCAATACCTCATTATGACAAAGTGAAAACAATTTTTTGCAAATGTTTTGACAAGGAAAAACTAACATATTACATTGACATTAGACCCTTTACTCAGAACTTAGTTCACATATCTTTGGAAGTGATTACGGCCTCCAGTCTTCTTGGGTGTTAAGTCACAAGGTTTGCACAACTGGATTTGGGAATTTTCTGCCATTCTTCCCTGCAAATCCTCTCAAGCTCAGAACTCTCCAGAGATGTTCGATTGAGTTGAAGTCAGGGCTCTGGCTGGGCCACTCAAGGACATTCACAGAGTTGTGCTAGACCAACTCCTGTAATAACTGTGTGCTTGCATTGCCTTGATGGAAGGTGAATCATTGGCCCAGTCTGAGATCTCGAGCACTCAGGTTTGTACTTTGCTCCATTCAGCTTTCCCTCAACCCTGACCAGTCTCTCTGTCCCAGCAGCTAAAAAACACCCCCACAGCATGATGCTGCCACCAGGTTGACCTGCTGGAAGTTTCTCTCATCTGCACACAAGATCTTGGGAGCTCAGTGAAAATTGGTCATCTCTCTGGGGTGGCCAGCTCTATGAAGAGTTCTAGATGTTCAGAACTTTTTCCATTTATGAATTATGGAGGCTGCTATGATCTTGGGAACTTCCAGTGCAGCAGAATTTTTTGTAACCAGATCTGTGCCTCCACACAATCCTGTCTTTGAGCTCTACAGGCAGTTCCTTCCTCCTCATGCCTGTTTTTCTGCTCTAATATGCATTGTTAGCTGTGAGACCTTATGTAGATGTGTGTTTTTCCAAATCATATCCAATCAATGTCTTTACTATAGGTGTACTTCAGTCAAGGTGTAGAAACATTTCAAAGATGATCAAGAGAAATTGGAGGCATCCACAGCTAAATTTCTAGTGTCATAGTTAAGGGTCTGAAGACTTATGAGCGTGTGAAATTTGTTTTTCCTTTTTAATAAATTTGCAAAAAATTCTAAGAATTTTTTCACTTGCTCTTTTTAGGGTATTGAGTGCAAATTAATCGGTGGGGGGCTTTATGTTTATTTTTAACACAAGGTGTCAACACAATATACATGGAAGCTCATTTTGTGTTTGCAAGTTTTGTTTTCGTTAGAACTGTTACTATGCAGATGGCTATTGCCAATTACTCTTGTTGAATGTATTGTATTCAGTTATGTGAATACTGAAAAATGTATTGTAATTAAGGGGTGGAAATTAACCATTAACCATCTTGGGTCCTTGTTGTTCTCACTTTTTTACAATTCTGTTAAAATATTATAAAATACAAATATTAAGCATTTCAGCTTAATGTGTGAAATGTGCTAATCCTTAATGTGTCAAAACTAATTCTTAATGAAAGTTGTCACTAAGGCATGAAACAAAAGTGATTCAGGTCACCACCTGGAGGAATGAGTCATGCTGCAGAGACTCAGTCGCAGCTGTGTAATTTTGAATGCAATAAGCAGGTTTGCAGGAAAGCAATCACACAAAGTCGCAGCTTGCAGTATGGACAAAAAGCTCATTTTTGCTTTGTCATGTACACCTTGCTTTTTAAACACCAGATCCTATTCTTACAGACATAAATTGCAAAAACGGCATGGAGGAAAGTATCCAGCCTACTTTTGGTACAGTTTCAGAAACTGTACCAAAGTTTAATACTTTGGGAATACTGATTAACATGACTCTTGTTTTTTAAGTGGCTTTCTTCAGGACAGACTGAATGGTTGTAAGCAGAAGAATGTTAAATGTTAAAACTACGTGGCTTATACATCACTAGGTAACAGCAACAAAGGTTAGGTTACGACTGTAATCCCGGTTAGTTTTACTATGGGTACACCTCTGTGTGTATCCTCCAGAGGCTCTTATTTCAATAAACTGTCATTAGTTGGGACAGGTGACGTGTATTGTGGAGGGACCAACCCTCCTCTGTATTTAAGGGTTGACATCATATCAACCCGTCCTTCAAAATGAGCTCACCTTTTCCTCCGCTTTACGCTACAAGGATGGTCTGGTGAGATACTTCACTTGTGCTGTCATAGAACTGGGATTACAGTTGTAATCTAAAATTCTCTTCGAAGCATTTACATTTATGCCATTTAGCAGATGTACTTATCCAGAGTGACTTACAGTTGATATAGTCTGACAATCCAAGCAATTGTGGGTTAAGGGCCTTGCTCAGAGACCCAACAATAGCAGCCTGGCAGAACGCTTTGAACCCTGGACCTTCTGGTTCATAGTCCATTACCCTAACCGTTAGGCCACCACAGTCCCACACAAAGCTTGCAGCACTTGGTATTACGAGATCGGCATTCTCAAGGTGATTTGATCGCATTTCACTTTCAAGTATAGTTTTGGTGTTTCACTGTGGTGTATGCTGACTCCAGAACTGCTAGACATGCTTCTCCCGAAGACCATGCCCAGGTTAAACCTCAGTCAGTTCCTGACTAGAGAGCTGTACTCATGGGCACCATACAATTAAAACTGTCTGTCCCAGGACTGGTGCAGTAATGTCCAATGCTGGTGGCAAAGACGTGTTTGCAGCAACACAGGTGTCCTGTATACTAACACCTTCAAAAAGGGCTCAGAACATAGCCATTCCTCTAGTGGAATAATCTGATTTGGCCATTCCTAGTATGTGTTAAGGCACTGCAAAGTGATAGGCTTTCTCACATAGGAAGCTAGGCAAATATGTAAGGCAGGGCTTTCATAAGGCAGCGAATTAGGGGTTGCTGTCTTGCTGTCATATCCTGAAAGCCCACATGGCATGAAGAGATTGCCACCAAATATACGTTAATAGTAGATATCTACTATCTATCTAAACTAGGAAAATCTTTTCTTTCCTTGATCTGTTTGTAAAAAAGACAAAACTGCTGAAACAGAAAACTGAAATGGTACCGTCTATAATTTTAAAGACAACTCCTCAAACACTCGTCACTTACTTACTGATTTTGAGTGGAAAGAGTTTTCGTTGCTATGACACCATCAGAGAGCCCAACTAGATTTTGGTTGGACCTCTCGCCCGCCAAACTCAAAGTGCCAAGTGCTGCAGGTGTGGGTGAATAACCCCCCCATGTACATGAGACAATAGATGGGAAGGACCATGGCTGACTGCACAGCAGGCAAATTATTTCCACTAACCACTGTTTCTCTTGCCAGTTCAGGGCTGTTGGAATCAGTGATAAACCTGACACTTTCACTCTGGAGAGTGTAGGGAAAATTAGGGCCTGAGGATGAAATGCGTATAGGAGGGCATGCAGGCACTGAGTGTGTATAGATGCACTTAATAATCTGATAATGATCAGATTTCTGCAGTTATCTGATTATTCAAGTGGTCATGTATACAGCATACTCTGACCTAGAAATCAGATTAAGTAATCCGATGAAGAGAGCTGGATTTTATCCCAGAAATCAGATTACATGTTGTATGTATACCAGTAAACCGATTATGATTGGTGTTTTCAGTCTGCACATGTGAAGCAGTGTTCCTCCACGGTTGCCAGGTGAGCCTACTTCTAATGACTTTGCTTTATTTGGCCTCTCTCTCTCTTGACCTTAGCGGTTTTTCATCGCTTGATCTGGCAACCCTGGAATTAACTGCACATATACGTAAACGCAAATACATGATAAAATGAATCATTTGATTATTTAATATTAAAGTACTAAGTACTTACTATGAGGTTATTGGCTGGTTGCAAAGTAGAAACCTGATTACTGCCTGAGTCATGTAAACCTGGAGGTTTCCTTTTATTTGATTATTAGGTGCATGTATACTTGTTGATTGGATTACTGACAAAATCTGATTTCCTGCAGTTATCCGTTATTAAGTGCATGTAAAGAACTCATCGATTGCTACCGCCTCCATTCTCCTCAAACAGAGATTAAAAGCATAGAGGCATGATAGCCCTTCCGCTGGGCATTTCCCTCATGGCAAATGGAGATCTATCACGACTCTGCCAAAAGTGTGTCCAAATCTGATTCACCACCTCCCTGTGCATTTACCCGCCCCTCTGCATACCTCAGATTCGCGTCTCAATTTCCATACCCTTATTCAAGTTCCTTGGTACGTGATGTGGTGGGGGGAAAAAATTGATTCTTATATGTATTGCAATGCAGATGTATAATGTACCATTCTGAATTGATTCACAGATATCAAAAATCAATTTTCTAAATGTTAAATGATGTGATGTTGACAGCATGCAAAAGACAGAACTCAGAAGTTCGGAAATGCAGCCCCTGTGTAATGCACATAAAAGAAATAATAGGCATTAGCAACTGATGTCAGAGCTTCCATCCAACTCGGAAATAGTGAAGTGAATTACAAACTATCGCAATTTTTATTGCCAAGGATTTGCGTCCTTATTCAGTCATTGAGAACCAGGGCACTTATGTTATGTTATGTTATGTTGTGCACTCAGGAGCCAATATACAGTGCCCTGTCTTGAAGATATTTCAAGCTAACCATACACTAGAAGACTTTGAAATGACTTTCAAAGGACTAAAGCCTGACACCCTAACACCTAAAGACAAGTCACAGTTTTTACTTGCATGCAGGATCTTGCATGGTCAACATTCAAAAGAGTCCAACTTGTTTCCTTCTGAGATTATTTCAGATCTTTTGCAAATGCACACCTTAAAATAATCACTAAATATTATAGTCAGCCATGCAGGCTGTAAAATAAACAAAGTGGCTTCTTACAGTACTTAAGAAGCCACTTTGTTTATTTTTACAGCCTGCGTGGCTGACTATAATATTTAGTGATTATGTATCTTAAGGTACTGTAATGGTATCTTAAGATCAAATGATGGAAACAATGCATTTTGCTTAAACCTTGGAGTGCAGTAATTTGCACAGAACTCTGACAAGTACACAAAATAGCAAATGGCCTAAATAAATTTTGAAATAAACATAGCACAATAAAATGTTGTGTTTCCATTATTTGGTCAGATACCTGTAGGTCTACACCTATTATACTGTAAGATGTAATTTCCTGTTTCATGCTGGAGAGAGCTTGCCTAATGGTTATCCACAATGTCCACATCACTGTTTTCTTGAGCCAAGATGTAAGACTTATGATGATAATATACACAGTTGATTTTATCGGAATGTCAAGATGAGAAAAGATTTAAGACCGATATCAAGACTACCTTACACCAAACAATCAAGTCATTTGGTGTACGGCCAGCATTACTGACACAAATCCCCCCAAAACTACAATGTGAGCAAAACTGAAGTCACGGAATCACTGTGAGAAAAAATAAATCCTGTTTAGAAAAAAGGATGCCTCAGCATGCATCAATAATCATTATATTTCATTGCATCGTAGCCCTCTGAATCATAATCGAATCATGAGGTGCCTAGAGATTCCAACCTCTAGTACGCGAGTCGCTTATAATAACAGCAGGTGACTTGCGCTTCGCACCTTCACACCAGATGTGCCTGTGTGTGCAAGCAACGGGACCGCAGCTCTACCTGACGATTGATATAGACTACCACAGCTTTGTTGTCTGTTCAAACAAGAACGTGGTGCCCTTCGAGGAATGGGAGAAAATGTTTTAGTGCCAAGATTACCACTAAGACTTCCATGTAATTTATGTGAGGAGAAACCAGGTGTGAGTTCCACACTCCATTAACCGTCTTGCCCTTGTGAGTGGTTCCCCAGCCGCTTCGATGAATTTCACAAAGACTCAATGGCTCAGTGAAAGTCTGAACAGTAGAACTAATTACTGGTACGTTACATCTTGAAAGGCAAATCACAGGAACTTTCTGTCGGGGGTAGATATGGATATTGAAGAATGAATATTTTAAATCGATCACGGTAAACCAATAACCTTGTTGTACAAATTTTAAATTGTAGAAGGGCTTGGTGCATCAGCAAATAAATGTTTGCCTTAATCCCCCTTCCATTTTGGGCACCAGGACATGGCTCACCTCAGTTTTCTTTGATAAGTACCACCCTTGTAGCTGACTCTCCCCCTACCTACAAATGTATTATTCCTCTGAATAAGGGTGGAGCAACAGTGAAGATGTAGTCTGTACCCCTTGACTTTCATTGCACCCAATCAGATGTCTCACACACTTCCCACAAATCTCTTATCCCTGAGACTGAGATGTAACCTGGACATTAATGGTGTGTGAGCACCATCTGTCAGCGGTTGTGGGTACCACATCCAACCATGTTCAGTATGCTTGGTCTGCATATGGCCGGTTCTTTTTTGAGCATTTTGGGATGTAATGGGGAGTAACATTTTTGTGGTTTTATGTAATGTAATGTAGTTTTATATTTTGGGAACACAGACTGCCTGAGTGACAGTGCCCTTGGCACTGAGCCTATATGCACTGAACATCTAATAATATACACTGGTGTTTCATTATGCGACTCAGAATGGGGCATTTCTAAACAATCCACTCAAACACTGTCTCATTTTTTCTTTGCTCTTCACAAACTGGGCGCCACTTGGGTTTCTGTAAGCCAGGAATGGCCTAGGAACAAAACTGGTGGGCTGTAGATGCCAGTATCTGTCTTGGATCAAATCTGTGGCTTGCATCACCTTGCAGGACATCAGGTAGCATGTCTATTTTCTTCCTGCTCTGAGTGGGAGCCTTGGCAGGCAGACGTCTTTGAGTTAGTGCAGGATGTCTTGCCGCCTTAGTAGTTTCAAGGGTTTGGGGCTGATCGTTGTCTTTTTTCCCCCTAGCATTGCTGGCTGTTTAATTATATTTCTCCTTTTATTTAGAAACATTGTAACAAGTGTTAAGCATACAACAAAATATAAAATAGTACCACACATTGGGGTTTAAAAAAAATGCTCAGAGTGCAAATTTTTCTTGGCTGATTCCAATTTCCATTTATGTAAACATATGACCAGCTGTTTCAGTTTTTTTTCTTTCTTCTGTTACCGCATACAGAAGCCATTTTTGTTCACTTTCATTTTAATTGGCAACCGTTTTCATGTGCAAGAAGAAAAGATAAGCATGGGCTTGTGCCTGACTCTGTACTCCCTCGCAGTAGGCTTTAGCTTTAAGCTCTCTGCCTTTCTTGGTGTGTCAAACTCCACATATTAGCGGGGTGATGCTGTTTTAAATGTCTTATTAAATCGAATATTTACAAGTCATAAACAAACTGGTGAGTGGTTGAGTGTTTAAAGCTCTTTAGGCTATACATATGAACTGAATTCTGAATTAAAGTTATTAAAGGCACTATGCTGTTCATGTGTGGCTGTGTTTGTCCCACTGCTGTGCGCTGCACAAATATTGTGACCAGCACAGAATCGATTATATGAGACTGATCCGACCACAGTTTATGGCTGATCATGCTAAAAAAATGGCTGATTGATCAGTGCAGCTCTAACACATGATTTTAGCGATGGTGGTAAAAGAGGTTAGTTGTGTTTGTGTGTCATGTCTGCATAGCTTGCAAAGTATGATCTGTGTCCAACTTTTCATACCAAAATCATGTCCATGAGACAGAAGTAGCTTGTCTTTTAGGTACGAGCTCCATGTTTTGTGCTTACTGGTCTCTACTGTTCAAAATTACCCTGTTGTGTGTTGTTTACTCTCCTTCATGTTTGTTTGTGTCGCCTTAAGGATACGTCATCCAAACAACAAAAAGGCTGCCCTACATCGTAATTTTGTGACACAACGGAAAAAGACGATTATATGTTGAAAGATGGACGTTTTCTATGCGATCGTCAAGGCGCGTATATGAATCGTAATATCACACAGCAGCCAGTAGGCTACAACCAATGGGCTAAACAGAAAGGGTCCATAGGAACATCCAGGAGTAGGGTTTTTCTCTGTATAATAAATATTGGAGAGGTTAAACAAGTCATGGCCTTGTCCCTGTGAAACCATAATAACCCTAGAAAAGAGACAGCAGCAGTGCAAAACAAAAACTTGGGTTCGTCACAAACACACATCTCATCCTATTGGCTAGAATCTGACTTTCCTTCCAGTTATTTTCCTCCTGTAGCTCTTTGCAGTTATAGCATGGAGGATGCAATGAAAAAGCATTGAAGTCACTGGAAGAATTAAAGCCCCTGTCTGCCTTTGAAGGGAAGGAAGATCCAGCAGCGATCATAGACCTCTAGACAAGAATGTAGGTGGGATGCCAATACAGGCAATGAATGGAAGCAGATGAGAAAGTCCACAATCAGGTAGTGATCGTCCTCTAACAGATTCCTGGCAGAAAAAATTTTGTCCAGTTAATTGGCGAGTTCCTATTTGCATTCTATGATGGGTAGTAGCTGTGGATAGTCATTTCCCTTCATAGCAGGAACTGGTGGTCTCTGCCAGCGACCTTCTCTACAGTGCATTTTTGCGGACATCCTACAGATCTATGCTAATAGGTGTCGATGTCAGTAACGCTGCTGTCAACTGCCGAAGCACTTGTTGGAGTAGGTTGAGCTGAAAGGAAGAAGGGTGGTCATCTTCTAAAAATACTGCCTCTGAATTGCCAAGATAGCCCAACTCTGCATCCCCTTCTGTGATGGGCTGTAATGTGCCCACAATGCATCTGATGAACATTTCCACTAGCAGGTTGAAGAAGTCAAGTCCTTCGCTCACACTGGTAGTGTGGCCTCTTGGGGCTCCATCCCTGTTGCTGAGGAATCAGGTATGATCAGGTCTGACAGGTTAGCTTGGCATGCCTGCTGCACTGGAGACTTGAGGGGAGAGGCAGGGGTGTTCTCAGAAGTCTTTGTGGGAGGCCAGAAGCAGTTTGGGCATCGTTGCAGTGTCTGTGCTAAAAATTGTATTGCCCCAAGCGGCACACTTGAGGGCTAAAGGCTGTCATCCCCCCAGTGTGTGATGGAACTGCATCCTCTATAGCGAGAGAGTTTTTGCTGGGCTTTTACTTGGGCCGACTCGCTCGAGATTTTACAGAGAAAGTCACTGAGTTTACATGAAGAAGCTTACATGAACTTAACAATCCGGTAATCGCAGAAAATCAGATTTTGTCAGTAATCCGATCATGAAGTTTACATGTACTTGAGTAATCAGATAATGGGAAACCACTGGGTTTACGTGATTCAGACAGTAGCCTAATCCGATTTCTTCTTTGCAACCAGCCAATAATATCATAGAAATGTGACAAAAACTTCAAACGTTATTGGTAAATAATCAAATTATTCATTTTCTTTAGTATATGCTACATTTCAGAGTCACTGTTCAACAGCTGTTAAGCTGCGTTTAATTCCGTGGCGTTTTAATTCCAGGGTTGCCAGGGCCATCGAGGCTAAGGCTAAAGTTAATGGAAAGTGGTCAAATGCAGCAAAGTCTTTATACGGACCTGGCAACCGTGGCGGAAGGCTTGTGCACATGCACAGTCTGAAAACAACGATTAAAATCGGGTTACTGGTATATATGCTATGAGTAATCCGATTCCTGGGGTGAAATCCAGAACTTTTTATCAAATGTCTTAATCAGATTTCAGCTCACAATATATACATTATATTTACAGCATTTAGCAGACGCTATTATCCAGAGCGACTTACAAGTTATACAGTCTTACAATCCAAGCAATTGTGGGTTGGGGGTTTTGCTCAAGGACCGAACAGTGGCAGCTTGGCAGAGGTGGGATTTGAACCCTGGACCTTCTGGTCCATACCACAGTATGCTGAATGCAGTGGTGCTTGAAAGTTTGTGAACCCTTTAGAATTTTCTATATTTCTGCATAAATATGACCTAAAACATCATCAGATTTTCACACAAGTCCTAAAAGTAGAGAAAGAGAACCCAGTTAAACAAATTAGATAAAAATATTACACTTGGTCATTTATTTATGGAGGAAAATATTACAATATTACATATTAGTGATTGGCAAAAGTCTGTGAACCTTTGCTTTCAGTATCTGGTGTGACCAAACCCCCCTGGCAGCAATAACTGCAACTGAACATTTCCTGTAACTGTTGATCAGTCCTGATCAGACTTGGAGGAATTTTAACCCATTCCTCCGTACAGAACAACTTCAACTCAGGACGTGGGGGTTGGGTTTCCTCACATTAACTGCTCGCTTCAGGCCCTTCCACAACATTTCGATTGGATTAAGGTCAGGATTTTTACTTGGCCATTCCAAAACATTAACTATATTTTTATTTAACCATTCTTTGGTAGAACGACTTGTGTGCTTAGGGTTGTTGTCTTGCTGCATGACCCACCTTCTCTTGAGATTCAGTTCATGGATAGATATCCTGACAGTTTAGAATTTTCTGATATAATTCAAAATTAATTTTTCCATCAATGATGGCAAGCCGTCCTGGCCCAGATGCAGCAAAACAGGCCCAAACCATGATACTACCACCACCATGTTTCACAGATGAGATAAGGTTCTTGTGCTGTAATGCAGTGTTTTCCTTTCTCCAAACATAACGCTTTTCTTTTAAACCAAAAAGTTCTATTTTGGTCTCATCCGTTCACAAAACATTCTTCCAATAGCCTTCTGGCTTGTCTGTGTGATCTTTAGCAAACTGCAGAAGAGCAGCAATGTTTTTTTTGGAGAGCAGTGGCTTTCTCCTTGTGACCCTGCTATACACACCATTTGTTGTTCAGTGTTCTTCTGATGGTGGACTCATGAACATTAACATTAGCCAATGTGAGAGAGGGCTTCAGATTCTTAGAAGTTACCCTGGGGTCCTTTGTGACCTCGCCAACTATTACACATTTTGCTCTTGGAGTGATCTTTGTTGGTCGACCACTCATGGGAAGGGTAACAATTTCCTCCATCTGTACACAATTTGTCTGACTGTGGATTGGAGTCCAAACTCTTTAGAGATGGTTCTGTAACCTTTTCCAGCCTGATGAACATCAACTCTTTTTCTGAGGTTCTCAGAAATGTCTTTTGTTCGTGCCATGATGTGCTTCCACAAACATGTGTTGTGAAGAGCAGACTTTGATAGATCCCTGTTTTTTAAATAAAACAGGGTGCCCACTCTCACCTGATTGTCATCCCATGAATTGAAAACACCTGACTCTAATTTCACCTTCAAAGTAAATGCTAATAATCCTTGAGGTTCACATACTTTTGCCACTCATTAATATGTAATATTGGATCATTTTCCTCCATAAATAATTGACCAAGTATAATATTTGTCTCATTTGTTTAACTGGGTTCTCTTTATCTACTTTTAGGACTAGTGTGAAAATCTGATGATGTTTTAGGTCATATTTATGCAGAAATGTAGAAAATTCTAATGGGTTCACAAACTTTCAAGCACCACTGTATGCTACGAGTAATCTGATTCCTGGGGTGAAATCCAGCTCTTTTTGTTGAATTCCTTAATCTGATTTCTAGGATGGCATATGCTGAAATACATTACCACTTGAGTAATCCGGTATCTGCAGAAATCTGACTATGATCGTATTATTAAGTGCATGTAAACTCACTCACTGTTTGAGAACTGAACTGAAGAATTTCTGCATGACCACAGAAAGTAACTCGGACTTTGGACTGTTTGACCATGTTTTGTGGCAGCTGTGATGAGGAATGACATTCAGAATAACAAGAGAAGAGGTTTTTAAATTAAAGGATTGCTATTTAAATACAGAGAAAGTTTGGTTGCTTCTGTGTTTACCTCAGCTGTCAACAAGTGTTGGCATATAAGAATAAGAACCTCTGAACACTACAAGGGCTACATTTACTGCGAGATACCTAAACAAATGCTTAAAAAAAGAACACAGATAATGCTCACAAATCTGCCTTTTATAATTTATTTACAGAAAACAATAAATCACATGTTTGTGGATGTGTGTCTTCCTTAATATATCATGTTATGTCTTAGGTTATATGACAGATAAGTGACCTTGCCTTGTTAATAATGTTGGTAAAAAAAAAAGACTTATTTTTATGGTGCATTACACGGTGTTTAGTTAATGCTACGTGCGTTTCTGATTAGAAATATAGTGGTGCTTAAAAATGTAAGCCTTTAGGATTTATTATATTTATGCATAAATATGACTTAAATTGTCATCAGATTAGGTGACGGTTAGGTTAGGACGGCTGCTTGATCTCACACTAGCGACCCATGGTCAAAAACATGTAGAACAGTTCCTTGGATTGGAGAGGTACGGCAATTGATACTACCAACCTTGGGGTGATGTCTGTGGTGGGTGGAAGCTCGACCTGAGGAGGTGAAGGAGCCTCAGTTTCGGTTGTTTTTTTTAATTCTACATTGGAATAGGTCCTGTAAAATCTTTTGTTCTTGTCAGGACAGTCCTGCTGACTCTATATGTAGAGCAAAGTCTACTGTAAGAAACCTCAGGAAGCTGATGTGCAAGCCAAGCACAGGTTTACTGACAAATACAAGCTAGAAAAACTAGAAATAGTAATGACACGAGCAGACAAAACCAAAGGAAGTAGAGCTAGAATCAGTAAATACAGCCTAGAGGTTTCTAACCATAAAAACACTCAGGATTGGACAGCTGGGCTAAGCCTTGCTCCTTTTATACAAAATGGCTGATGTTTATGATCAGGTGACCTAGTAATGGGGGGGACCATGACCTCTGCAGGAGTTGATGCTTTGGCAGTGGACGTGACAATCAGATCAGTTTAGTAATTGTATGTTCATTCATTACACTTGTCTATGCTTAAAATGTTCACCTTCACCTTTATCTGAGACTTTTGTTTGGTCCTAGCAATCTTTTTAAATCTCTCCTTTCAGTTTTATCCTAGCAGATCGGTAAATGTGTTTATAGGTAAATTGAGTCATCATTTCAGAGTAGCAGAGAAAATAACCATTACACATCGCAATGCATATTACAGACATGCCTGAAATGTGAGGTGCAAAATGTGGCCTCCGGAAAATGCTGGTATTTTGCTCTCTGTGTTTACTCTTGACATTTTAAGTCTGCATTGATGCAGAGGGGGTATATACAAGACAAATGCATTTCAAAAGAGTTCATGATAAAAGTTGGCATCAGATGGCTTTAAAATAGGATATAGTGTGTTTGAATGACAATTTTGTTCAGTATGCAATTTAGTATTGTGGTGGATGAAGTAGTGCTGGGTGGTATACTGGTTCAACCGATACACTGGTGTTAATTTACCATACCGTATGCATTTTTCATATATCTCCATACCGGTGCATAGCAGAAACACAGCCCTAATGGTTCAAATAGGCAGCAAATTATAGAATATTTTTCGCCGCTAGAAGCGCTGATTAGATTGACCTTGCCGAGCAGCATGCTGGGTAGAGCTTATCATACATCACAGCCTAGAAATTGTCTGTTATCAGCTATGAAAAGCTCCATCAAATTAAAGAACTGAACACACAAATTGATTATAAAGCAAGTGAGATCGGATATGCAAAAGAAGAACCACATTATGAACGCAGTAACTCTTGAGCACTGATTAACCCACTGAATTTCGGGTATGTGTTACCGGAGCAAACAACTTCCGCAAAAAAATTCATTTCTCTCTTTTAAGCTCTGTTTTTAATACATTGCAGATTGCACAATAAAAACTGCAACTTTTTCATGCATTCTGATTTGTGTAATTTTGTGGGGCGAAGTATTAATCAAAGCCTTCCTTATATACATATACAGTGGTGTGAAAAAGTGTTTCCTATTTTTTGCATGTTTGTCACACTTAAGTGTTTCGGAACATCAAACCAATTTGCACATTAGTCAAAGACAACACAAGTAAACACAATGCAGTTTGTAAATGGCGTTTATTACTAAGGGAGAGGTTAGGCATTCACTTTTTCACACAGGGCCATGTAGGTTTGGATTTTTTTCTCCCTTGATACCTTCATTTAAAAACTTTTGTGTTTACTTGTTGTCTTTGACTAATATTTAAATGGGTTTGATGTTCCGAAACACTTGTGACAAACATGCAAAACAATAGGAAATCAGGAAGGGGGCAAACACTTTTTCACACCACTGTATATCTATAATATTCATTAAAAGCACTGTACTGTTCTGTTCTGTGTTGGTCAACCACACACGAATCGGTTATATGAGACAGAACAGCCGATCACCGACTGAAGCCGGCCATTACTTTGACATTTCTAGAAACAGCTGTATGTCCCTTACTCAACGTCTCTGTGTGTGAAATCTGAATATGTCATTTTAGCTGTAAAACTGGTTAAACAATCATCGCTAACTTCATTCTGAGGCAAAGCCAGCGAATAAACACAGGGTGTTGACTACAAGCTGCAAGGAGGTGTTGAAGACACAGAGATCCCATTCCTTTATCACTGCCATCTCCTGGTCCACCCTCACCATTTTTTAGTTCCTTTGTCCACAGAGAATAAACAGAGAATGACAAGAGAGAGATGTAGTACAGTAGGGGTGCAACGATACTGAAATTTCACGATACGATACGTATTGCTGTTTTTGCTCCACGATTAGATACATTTTTGATACAAAATGAAGAAAGAAATTTGATTTTATTTCTCTCTTTAATGTAGAGATCAAGGAGGCATACTATTTCCTGCTCTGCAAGCTTGGAAAACGGCTTGCTTTGTTGGGGTTAAAAAACAAATCACCAGAGAGCTCTGCCATTGTTGATTTCTTTTTTGAAGGGCATGGTCTAGGCACATCAGGGTCCCTTTTGAAGGATTTGTCTCTGTAGCTTTGCACTATAGAGATATATTATGAAAACCTATTTCTTATATTTGAGTTTCTATTTCCTCACATTAACAAAAACAACATCAACCATACCTGTTTCTGATGCTGCCCAATGCTTGTGGTGATATCAAGATGGAGCACAGAACCTATTACATAATTTGCCACTAGATGGCGCTGTTGGTCTAAAACTGCTGCTGGCTCTATGCAGATGACTCATGATCTCAGTAGTGCCAGTTGGCGAATGGCTCAGTGAAGCTTTTTTATTTTTTATTTTTTATTTTATCTTAATTAAAATAAAATCTGAATGTATTTCAATCGCAGCTTGTATCGTATCAAACCCCTCTTAAAAAATTAATATTACTATGTTTATCGTGACATCCCTGTATTACAGTATATTCTTCCAGAGCCATGAATGTTAAAACATCAAAAACATTGTATGTTTGGTGTTTTGAGTGCATTTACTCAATACATACTTGTTTTCTCATAAACTGGAGTATAAAACCAGTACCTCACTGGTTTTAAGGTTTCTGAGTGGTTTATTTGGACACGCCAATTACCAATACAACTGCAATTGAGCCTGATGCTTTTTAAAAGTGGTACAGATGCTTTGTACATTTTGCCGCAGATCTTACATGGTTTCAGGAGCCTTACAGATTGCAGAGAGGCTTAGCAATGCATGTCATGTATGCAGCACAGTAATCTCACTAGTTGTGATGGAAAGCTGTCACCGGTCCATAATCTGTAGGATTCACTGGGTGCAAGTAGCATCTGCGGTGCGTATTCAGAAACATTCCTCTCCATCTGCTGTTGACACGTCAATTAATTAAAAGGGAAAAACAGTCTGGTTTATGTGACTCTACTTTTGTGCTAGATATTGGCATGTATCTGCTTTATTGGGCATGCTGTTTCTCCTTATTATTTTCCCCCTGTTTCAGTGAAATGGCATACACACAAAATGCACACAACACTGGATTTGTCCGCACATGTGTCATTGCAAAGTTAGCATGGAGGGCTCAGGCCCTATCAAAGCTACCCTTTCCTCCATTTGCATAATGTTTAAGGTAAGCAGTGCAGCAAAGATGGGTCCTTAAAATGCACCAGAATTACTTGAAGTGGAAATGACATGTCAAGATGTTAATGGTGTGGCACATAATTCCATCACAGTTGATATTCTTGAGCACTCTAAGAGGTTCAATTTGTTTAACAGGCTCAAGCTCTTCCTGCTTGAGCTATTTGCAATAACAAGACTCGTAAACATGTGTTCATTAATAGAAGCAGAGTCAGAAGGAGAGTGAGCTCTGAATTCCAATGGGGGAAAGTTCTGCTAAACAACTTCTAAAATAAAGCTTGAACTGGACTGATATTTCTTTAATAAATAGTGTAGAGCTTGTGGTGAATCATAAATGTTGGGAAGATGCTTTTGCAAACCTAAGAAGTCCATTGCAGCTTTCTAAATAGGCATTTTTCAGGGGTCCAAATTGAGAAGTAAAGGTAGATACTAAAGGATGACTGTTTTACCTTTGTGCAGTTGTCTGTGTTTGGGATTGAAAACAGCACTTTTGGAAACACTTGACAGACTGTTTGCCTCCAAAAGCCTAACGGCAGCGTGTGTTTGGCAGAAAACATACCAGGCCGTGCCAAACCGGGTCTGTAGCTAGGTGCCCAGGGGCTGGCTGCAAAGCTGGAAGCATTGTTTGTGTGTGTAAAAATAGGAATCATGTCTGTCAGACTTTGCGTCTCATTTCAAACCCCTTCTTAGTTGCTTTATCTCGGTGGACAGATCCTGATTTGTTTCGCTGCAGTGGCATTTCAAAGCAGAACGAACCTGCGTTGAGGAAGGCCATAGGGTGTGTTTTTAAAACGGCTTTGTGTATTTTCAAATTCTTTGAGGCTATGCAGCAGTCAACGTGCTTAAATCCTGACAAGATTTGCTCACAATGGTCTGGAGGGTTGCAAATTGAGAGGCAGCTACTGGCGCAGAACATCTTAGCCAAGGTGGAGTAAATACGTGTGTGTGTGTGTGTGAGAGAGAGAGAGACAGACGGACAGAGTCTCAGAGCTCTGGGATCAGAAGTGATGTGCAGATATGACAATATTGACTGCAGACGCCAGCACTCAGGACTGTTGTATGACATTTTTTTAATCCAATGAGGTTTAATTTGACTTAAAAAGTGACACCATGTAGGATAGAAAGGCTGAAAGTGAGCGGAGTTGTAATGCAGCTCTCTCCTTGGCACTCCATATTCTGTGTTGGTTTAAACACGCAAGTCATATTGAACAGATCATGGTGTGAAGAAATACCTAGTACTCAGACACTGAAGTTTGATGACTTCATTACAGTTTTAACTGCTTTTTTACTATTATCCGCAGTTTGCTGTGATTTAGGGCAAATTCAGTTAGTGTTTCAGTGAAATGCAGTAAAATTAATTATTGTCACTGCATAAGAAAACACTGCCAAAGAAATCTTGAGTCTACAAAAAACTAATTCAATTTGGTCAAAGTATATGTATTAATGAAGTGTCAACACATCACAGTTCTAATGACAGTTTTCCATAACCGTACTGTGTTTAACGTCTGTGCCAGCTTAGTTTGACCAATCACTAATGAGGCACCAAATGATTGCATCACCACAGACGAATGTTTTGAAACTATGGGTAAAGATAAAAATGAGTGTCTGTGTTATCAAATTAGCTCATTTTGATAAAACATACCTCTGCACTTTGTTTCCAATTTTAAAACAAAGTAGAATTATGTTTACACTGGTCAATTTTAAAGTAGTGTAAAGTAAGACGAGTTAAAGTCAAGACCAACTTTTGAATTCAAACTAATGCATCAGAAGAGAAAGAAAGGTGATTTTGTGTCAAAGAATGGGGCAGGGGTTGTTGGTGCTAGACATTTGCTGGTTTTTTGAGTGTTTCAGTCACTGCTGATCTACTGGATTTCTTCTTGCACAGCTATTAGGGTATACAGAGAATGATCCGAAAAAGAGAAAATATCCAGTGAGCAACAGCTCACCACAATTAGAACAACAGAAGACTGGAAAAAACTGGGAGACTGTGTTCTGATGAGTCTTGAATTTTTGCTTGCAACATTTGGATGGTAGAGTCAGAATTTGGCATAAAACAACATGAAAGCATGGATTCATCCTGCCTTTTATCAACCGCTCAGGGTGGTGATGTAATGGTGTGGAGGAATATTTTCTTGATACAGTCATTTCAAACTGGTTTCTTGAATATGACAGTGAGTGTTTGAGTGTACAGTGGGGCAAAAAAGTATTTAGTCAGCCACTGATTTGTGCAGGTTCTCCTACTTAGAAAGATGGAGAGAGGTCTGTAATTTTCATCATAGCTACACTTTCAACTATGAGAGACAAAATGACAAAAGAATCCAGGAAATCACACTGTAGGATTTTTTTAAGAATTTAATTGTAAATTATGGTGGAAAATAAGTATTTGGTCAATAACAAAACTTCAACTCAATACTTTGTAACATACCTTTATTGGCAATGACAGAGGTCAAACGTTTCCTGTAAGTCTTCACCAGGTTTGCACACACTGTAGCTGGTATTTTGGCCATTCCTCCATGCAGATCTCCTCTAGAGCAGTGATGTTTTGGGGCTGTCGCTGGGCAACACGGATTTTCAACTCCCTCCACAAATTTTCTATTCTGTTTTCTATTTTGTTTTCATCTGACCACATGATATTCTCCCAATCCTGTTCTGGATCATCCATATGCTTTTCTGGCAAACTTCAGATGGGCCTGAACATGTACTGACTTAAGCAGGCGGTGTAATGGTTTTACTGATGGTAGCCTTTGTTACTTTGGTCCCAGCTCTCTGCAGGTCATTCATCAGGTCCCTCCGTGTAGTTGTAAGGATTTTTGCTCACAGATCCAATAGAGCTCCTTTGGGAATGTGGTGGAACAGGGGATTCCACCATAGGTGTACAGCTGACATATTTGCAGCAGCTGTGTGATGCTCTTATGTCAATATGGATAGAAATATCTGAGGAATATTTCCATCACACAAAAAATAAGGCAGTTCTCAAGGCAAAATGGGGTTCAAACCAGGTACCAGCAAGGCGTACCTAATGGAGAAAAGCGTTAAATAATGCAGTCACTTTCAGTGTTCAAAACAATGAGCAATAATTATACAAGTTGTATCAGTATGATGGTCATGCTTTGAAATTAAAATATTTTCCATTATAAGGTTTGCTTAGTGGTATGATCTGCATAATGGACACCCCATCTTGGTATTTTTCTTCTCTTCAAGATGTCGTGTGTCCACAGACACAGGTTTTTAGGATGATAGCAACCAATGGTGGCTTATAGATGTCAGACCTCAGATGGCCCTCCAGAGGCTCTTGAACAAACCAAAAGTGCATTTGATGGCCTTGGTGTGGTCGTTATTGGTTCATATTTTAACTTTGCCAAGCTGTCAGGGGCCCTTGAGCCAGGCTGTTGACGTTTATCTCCTCCACTCTATTGTAACTCACTGTATATAGTATCGTCCTTCATCCAATCCTTCCTCTCCTTTGGATCAGATTCCATGGCTCATTCCTTCTCAGCCATTTGCAGTATTTTGCTCTAGTACTGTAATTAAAATTCATTCTGGATAACACATCAGAAACCACTTAATTGTTTGCAATGTATAAACACATTTGTTTAATGCATAACATTTCTGATAAATAAAATGGGCTTGGAATGTTTATCCATTCCTGTACTCCTGTGAAATCATTCTTAAGCATAGTCTGTTCTTTGTGTTTCTGGTATTTTTATATATTTTTGAAACACAGACTGTTGTTTGTTTTGCAGCATCCCAGTTTGAGAAGCAGTTAAGAAGCAAAGATGCAATTTTCTTAACCCACCTACTGTGACAGAGCTTAACCACTGTTTGTTTTAAAGGGGGTGGGGGGATGATTTCCTGCAAGTGCTGTATAAGTTATGCATTAAGTAAATCAATGATCTAACAGTAAACTGCAGAAGAATGTTTTTAATCAGCCGGATCCCCAACAGTATTATACATATACTTAAATAATATTACATATCACTGGGCAGATGTGTAGTGATGTCTAATTAATTAACAATGCTTCCCATTTAAATTTGAACCTCACCATGATGCTGCTCATCCCAGAAGGATATTTATAACACACCAGCAGCAGAAATAAAAGAAGCATAGTTGTACTAATAGGTAGTATAATTGTGTAATAATTCCAGAATATAGGAATAACAGTAATATATACTAGTAATGACAGATAATAATAGTAATAGAAATTAGAAAAAAGTGCGCGCGCGCGCGCGCGTGTGTGTGTGTGTGTGTGTGTGTGTGTGTGTGTGTGTGTGTGTGTGTGTGTGTATATGTATGTATGTATATATATATATATTATATATATATATATATATTATATATTATATATATAAAATATTACATATTAGTGAGTGGCAAAGTATGTGAACCTTTGCTTTCAGTATGTGATGTGAAATAACTGCAAATACACATTTCCTGTAACTGTTCAGTCCTGTTCTGTATGGGAGGAATTTTTAGCCCATTCCTCCATACAGAACAGCTCCAACTCTGGGATGTTGGTGGGTTTCCTCACATTAACTGCTCGCTTCAGGTCCTTCCACAACATTTCGATTGGATAAAGGTCAGGACTTTGACTTGGCCATTCCAAAACATTAGCTTTAATCTTCTTTAAAAAACCATTCTTTGGTAGAAAGCCTTGTGTGCTTAGGGTCATTGTCTTGCTGCATGACCCACCTTCTCTTGAGATTCAGTTCATGGTCAGATGTCCTGATATTTTTCTTTAGAATTCTCTGATATAATTCAGAATTCATTGTTCCATCAAAGATGGCAAGCTGTCCTGGTCCAGATGCAGCAAAACAGGCCCAAACCATGATACTACCACCACAATGTTTCACACATGGTATAAGGTTCTTATGCTGGAATGCCGTATTTTCCTTTCTCCAAACATAATGCTTTTCTTTTAAACCAAAAAGTTTTATTTTGTTGTCATCCATTCACAAAACATTCTTCCAATAGCTTTCTGGCTTGTCCACGTGATCTTTAGCAAACTGCAGACGAGAAGCAATGTTCTTTTTGGAGAGTAGTGGCTTTCTCCTTACAACACTGCCATGCACACCATTTTTGTTCAATGTTTTTGTGATGGAGGACTCATGAACATTAACATTAGCCAATGTGAGAGAGGAGTTCAGTTGCTTAGAAGTTACCCCGGGGTCCTTATTACACATTTTGCTCTTGGAGTGATCTTTGTTGGTCGACCACTCCTGGAGAGGGTATCAATGGTCTTGAATTTCCTCCATTTGTACACAATCTGTCTGACTGTGGATTGATGGAGTCCAAACTCTTTAAAGATTGTTTTGTAACCTTTTCCAAGCTGATGAGCATCAACAGCTCTTTCTGAGGTCCTCAGAAATCTCCTTTGTTTGTGCCATGATACACTTCCACAAACATGTGTTTTAAAGAGTAGACTTTGATAGATCCCTGTTCTTTAAATAAAACAGGATGCCCACTCACACCTGATTGTCATCACATTGACTGAAAACACCCGACTCTAATTTCACCTTCAAATTAACTGCTAATCCTAGAGGTTCACATACTTTTGCCACTAACTAACATGTAATATTGGATCATTTTACACACTAAATAAATGACCAAGTATAATATTTTTGTCTCATTTGTTTAATTGGGTTCTCTTTTATATGTATGTATATGTATATATGTATGTGTGTGTATATGTGTGTATATATATAATGAGAGAGAGAGAGTGTGTTGCAGGTAGATGCAACACTTTGTTCATCCCAGCAGGATATTTATAACACACCAGCAGCAGAAATAAAAGAAGCATAATTGGTAATTGTAAAACAGGTAGTATAATTTGCGTATAGGTCGTGTATTCACAAAATCCCTATTGGAATCAATAAAATGTATCCATCTCTTCATATTTCTTCATCCATCTGTCCATGCATGCATGTACTTTTGCCATTAAGGAGACAGTAATCTAGCCACCAGGGGGACCTGTGGAACACACAGTTTATGATGCCAAAATCAACCACTAAATCAGCTAGATCACATGGGTGGGAAAAAAAAAATTGTGCTCATCCTTTGCATAATGTGTAGGTGGGTACCACATAAAGGTATAATAGGTAGAACTGCCAAACTGGTACAAAATGAGCTGATCCCTCACCTATTGCGGGGATTAGGTTCCAGAGACCGAAGTAGCGGCGTTATATTTATTTTGTTATTTATATATATTTTAAGGCTTTTTAAACGTTTTATTACACTTTATAAAGCCTTTATAAACACAACACTGCAGCGCAACACTACACACAGCGATCAGAAAATGATGTAAAGTGGACAAGGAGAGATGCTGAACGTATGGGCACAGTGCAGGAGAGCAAACAGTACTGCGTTTCCATTGTGTACATATCTATATATAGATATATTAAAAAAAATTATAAACCCCCAATACAGTGAAGCTGTAATAAGTGAACCACGATATAGCAAGGGACGACTGTATAGTATTGCCCTGGTCTCATGTTACTCTTTCAGTAGCTCTTTATGTAAGTCAGATATATTGCTGAATTGCAGCCAACTGTGACTCTTGGAGCTAAGCATTCGGTTTGGACACAACTGCTAAAAATAAATATGTAAATCAAGTGCATGTATGGGCACATAAAATTGCCAGTGTTTGTTGAGCATAGCCAGTGGTTTTGGTTTTTCAGCTTGCATATTGACACACATCAATGAAAAGACAATCAACATTTTGAATAGAAATTCAGAATGATGATTTAAAACGATCACCCACAACACAAAGGTCTTAGCCCTTGCTATTCCAGCAGCAAAAAAGATATAAAAAGCCTCATCAAGCATCAAATTAGAGCCAAAAAAACAAACTGTTCTTTCACTTAAAACATTAATGCTGTTCAATCTAATTCAGTTGACATTTATAATGTGAGGAGCTATGTGCTAACGCCAATGTGACTTTTGTTCAGTGGCTGAGTGGCATGTTGGGTTAGCGCAGTTATTACTGATGCCAGTACCCAGGGTTCGATTCCCAGCCACTGCTTTATTTTGTGTGCGTGTGTGCTCATGTGTATCCCCCCCACACACACCACACTCTCCCTCTTTATTCATTTCTTTTGTATTTTTGGTTTTCTTTTTATTTAGTTCCTTCTGGAACTCCTGCACTTGATTTAACATATAAACATTTAACAGTTTTCAGAATAAACAAGCAATTACAAACCTTGCATCAAAATTACTCTGCATTAGTCCTGTACATAAAAAAATAAAGAAGTCAGCATTGATGAAAAATGGTACACCTCTCATCAGAATGACTTTAAATGGTTCTTTCCTTTCGATCACTTGTTGTGAATTGAGCAATAGCATCATTAAGTTTTGTCTTTTGTGGTCCAGAAGAGGTGTTTTCTCTGATGAGATCAACACCAGTCAATCATCCTGTTGTGGTTCTGTGATACATCTAGGACTTATAAGTCCAAAGGCAGTCTTATGAATTATGTTGATGCTAAAACATATTCGTAAGGTGGTGTTGCAGCGCCCTGAAATGCTAGCCAATCAGAGTGCTATCTTGACCTTATTAGCCATCTATTCTGGAAGGAATTCTTTTGATTGGATAAACTCATTTTTACCCTTATTGTTTAAAAAAACAAAAAAACAAAACTGAATAGCAGGACTATTACAATAGCTGGAAAGGTTAAATACAACAAGTAGTGTAATTCTTTGAAAGACAATTGAATATAACGACGTAACATAATAAAACCTAAGTATAATAAATTGTTTGTTCATAAAGATTTTAGACTATTCTGAAGGACTGGAAGGCCTTGAGGGCTCCCCCACTGAATTACCTAGATGTAAATTGGCAAAATCTGTTAGACAACTGTCTCATGCTGTAGTGAGAGTTTATAAATGTTTATGTCAATTTTGTTGTGTGGAGCAGCATAGATAGATATTGTGTTGTCCTATAAGCACCAGGCTTAAGTAAGATGCTCCTAATACCTATTTTTTATATAAAGGATTTGTATGAGGGTTTATTTTTAAGTTTTCAGTAAGTACTTTCATATGAATCCCTTGACCTATATTTCTTCTCTTCAGTTTGTCATAGTCGGTGTGTCACCCAGCATTGGCACCAAGGGAGAGAAGGGTGATAATGAGTATTATCAGCACTGCTGTTCATGCTGGTAAACAGAAGAAAAACACGTAGGTTTTGCCAATCATTTCTCACTTTTTTTTTTTCCTGAGAACTTTGAATCATCATTAGAAAACTTTGAAATATTAAACCTCATAGAATCTCTCACTCACAGTATTACAGCATTTTTAAATTCATCCATCATCTAATTGGGTCTCTCCCCTGAAATATTTTGGCACCAAACAATGAACCTGACATTTGGCATTAATGAAATTATATAATTAAGGGTGGTACTCTTGAATGCTGTGTAACACTTCTGAGTGCTCAGGAGATCTTTCGGAGAGTCATTTGAGCTTCTTGAGCTATGGGATCATGGCAGATAACCAAATGGCAGGAGGGAGTTCTGCACAACAGCCAGATTAAATGAGAAGGAGGGGTGAAGAAGTGATGATGGAGGATAAGTGTGGCAGCAGGGGAGATGAAAGAGGCCCATTTGAAGTGTCAGCGAGACAGCAGATGGTGCCTGAGAGAATTGTTAAACTACCTTTATTTTACCAAAAGCCCCCCTCTCTCTCTCTCTCTCTCTCTCTCTCTCTCTCTCTCTCTCTCTCTCTCTCTCTCTCTCTCTCTCTCTCTCTCTCTCTCTCTCTTTTAGAGTATGGGGCAGAGTGAGAATTTACCAGAACAACATGATGACTGTAGTGTATCTCTTCAGAAAAAGGGAATGATGGAGTTTTATGCGTCTCTGAAGCTGGGATTTCAAAAAGAAGAGCAAAAAAAAAAAAAGTCAGTTCCCCTCTGAGTGAAAGTGATGGAACAAGACTCAAATATACTTATTCCGAATTTCTATAGCTTCTCTTATTCTGATGGCATATGAACTACTGTGGGGCAAACAAGTATTTAGTCAGCCATTGATTGTGCAAGTTCTCCTATTTAGAAAATTGAGAGAGGTCTGTACTTTTCATCATATGTACACTTCAACTATGAGAGACAAAAATGAGAAAAAAAAATCCAGGAAATCACATTGTAGGATTTTTTAAAGAAAATTAAATTGTAAATTATGGTGGAAAAATAAGTATTTGGTCAATAACAAAAGTTTAACTCAATACTTTGTACATAACCTTTGTTGGCAATGACAGAGGTCAAACGTTTCCTGTAAGTCTTCAATAGGTTGAACACACACTGTAGCTGTTATTTTGGCCCATTCCTCCATGCAGATCTCCTCTAGTGCAGTGATGTTTTTGGGGCCTTCGCTGGGCAACCAGACTTCACAAATTTTCTATGGGGCTGAGGTCTGGAGACTGGCTAGGCCACTCCAGGACCTGGAAATGCTTTTTACGGAGCCACTCCTTCATTGCCTAAGCAGTGTGTTTGGAATCATTGTCATGCTGGAAGACCCAGCCACGTTCCATTCTCAATGCTCTCACTGATGGAAGGAGGTTTTGGCTTAAAATCTCACGATACATGGCACCGTTCATTCTTCCCTTAACACAGATCAGTCGTCCTGTTCCCTTTGCAGAACAGCAGCCACAAAGCATGATGTTTCCACCCCCATACTTCACAGTAGGTATGGTGTTGTAACGTATGGAGGCGAGAGGAACAGCGAGACGAACGCAGGTTGAACAAAGGAGGGATTTATTAACAAAATAACTAACACAGTAAAATACAACGAACGGAAAACGGCGAGGACCGAAAACAGGTACAAAGTAAACTAGGCCGAAGCCGGAAGACGGGCGCAAAACAAAAACGAAAACAGGTAGGGAACATAAACCGAACGGGAACGCAAAACGGGTGGTAACCCAACAAAACACGGAAGTGAACGAAAGATACCTTAACGGTGCGGTGCGTAGGGACGCGAAGAACAGCGGAGCGCGTAGGGACGCGACGGGAATGGAGCACCATAGATAATTTGCGGTAAGAGTCTCCCATGGGCTCGCCTTTATAGGAAGCCCCACGGCTGATCGCGATCAGAGATCAGAGTGATCGCGGTGGGGCTTCCTGCCGTGGCGCGTGACAGGTGTTCTTGGGATTCAGCTCAGCATCCTTTTTCCTCCAGTTGAGTTTTTCCCAAAAAGTTCAATTTTGGTTTCATCTGACCACACGATATTCTCCCAATCCTCTTCTGGATCATCCATATGCTTTCTGGCAAACTTCAGACGGGCCTGGACATGTACTGGCTTAAGCAGGGGGACACGCCTGTCACTGCAGGATCTGAGTCCCTCACGGTGTAGTGTGTTAGTGATGGTAGCTTTGTTACTTTGGTCCCAGCTCTCTGCAGGTCATTCATCAGGTCCCTCCGTGTAGTTGTGGGATTTTTGCTCACAGTTCTCATGATCATTGTGACCCCACGGGATGAGATTTTGCGTGGAGCCTCAGATCGAGGAATATTGTCAATGGTCTTCCATTTTCTTACAATTGCTCCCACAGTTGATTTATTCACACCAACCTGCTTGCCTATTGTAGATTCACTCTTCCCAGTCTGGACCAGGTCTACAATTTTCTTCCTGGTGGTCCTTCAACAGCTTTTGGTCTTGGCCGTGGTGAGTTTGGAGGCTGACTGAGGTTGTGGACCAGGTGTCCTTTTTATACAGATAACGAGGGTCAAACAGGTGCCATTTGTTCAGGTAATGAGTGGAGGGACAGAAGAGCTTCTAAAGAAAACGTTACAGGTCTGTGAGAGCCAGAAATTTTTGCTTGTTTTGTGGGTGACCAAATACTTATTTTCCCACCATGATTTACAATTAAATTCTTAAAAATTCTACGATGTGATTTCCTGGATTTTTTTTTTCCTCATTTTGTCTCTCATACTTGACGTGTACCTATGATGAAAATTACAGACCTCTCTCATCATTCTAAGTAGGAGAACTTGCACAATCAGTGGCTGACTAAATACTTTTTTTGCCCCAATGTATGTAACTGTAAAGTAGCCCATTAGAATGGACTGTTTTTTTATTTGTGTATATGGCGCATCAGTTTCAATGGCTATTCATGATGGGAGTTATTCACAAGTGCAAGGTTACATCAGAAAGAGTCATACACACAGGGCAATTTAGCACAGTCAGTTAACCTAATGCATGTCTTTGAATTGTGGGATGATACCAAAGCACCTGGAATAAACCCACGGGGACACATGGAGGATATGCAAACCCAACACAGCCGTAGTCCGAGGTCATAATCAAACCATTAGAATAGAAAAAGATGGAGATAGGCTCCACTTTCAGTTAGGCTCTTAATATCTTTGTTAACCATCAGATGGCACTATAGGATCAATTTGCAAAATGAGGACTAGACAAGGGCTCAATCTCTCTAAGCCAAACATATCAACCAGAGGTGATTTTATAAGATTTATAATGGGTGCACTTTTCCTATTAATAAACTGTTTTCTGTAAATACAAAATCTTTTTATTCCTAGTTAGAGTTAAAATAAATGTCAGTTTTATTATTTGCTGTCATTAAATCACCATCCTCGTACGATATCTACGTTTTTGGGCAATTCAGTTAATACCTGAAAGACTACAGTCAGTATCTGAATGCACGTTTATGTTTGGCAAAGACTTACAATTAGAATTTCCTGCTATGTCATTAAGGGTGTACTCACACTGAGCACGGTTGCCTTGAACCGCGTTGGAGTGCGTTTGTGCCCCCTCCCCATTCGCGCCCCGGCTCTTGCTCACACTAGGTTCACCGAAATGTGCTCTGGCATGCTTTCGTCATCACGATACGCGCTCACACCGCACAGCACACTTCGTGGTTGTAAATATGTGATCGGGTGAACACATACGTTTGCGCTTTTATTTGGTTTCTTTTTGTACACGCTGGCACACAGCCCTAATACGCGTTATAACCTAATATGTGCATTGATTATACAGCGCACTGCATTTTGGCTTCCCCTGCTGCAAGACAGGGTCGCACAGCACAGCAGACTTTAAGCTTGGACTTGTATTGCTTTTTTAGGGCGTTTCACTTTGGCCACACTGACACCCAGCCCTAAAACTTCTTATGCATGTCTAATGCAGCTAATGATTGATTATGCAGCGCACTGATCTTCAGCTTCTAGTGCTGCACCTATAAGACGGGCTGTCACAGCACAGTGGACTAAATGCTATACGTCTTTTAATAAGGTGCGTTGGTTATGCAGCACACTGTGAAACAACTTCTCATGCTACACAGCGGACTTCATGCTTGTACTTACTATTAGACTTTTTTTTCGCTTTGTTCACGCTGACTCACAGCCCTTAAGCTATTTAATAAATGTACTGATTGTGACGCACTGGTTTTCGTTTTTTTTGCTGCAAGTAAGCTTTTTACTGAGCCAGCTGATGCTGTTTTCCACACTGGAGCACGAAACATTACTGCTTTGTTTCTTGTCTAGTTAAATTGTTTTCATTGGCCCAAATTTCAAGTAAACAATTCACCTCAGTTGCAGACCACAGCGGACGCTTCGCTGCTATGTTTGTGTAATGAAACAGTCGTACAATCGTCGTCATCGTCAGTCGCGGCCGGGCGCGATTCACGCTCACACTACATATGTACCGTGCTGGAGTCCATAAAATCGCGCTCTGCCCAGGAAAGAATGTACTGTGAATTTTCGTAGTAAAACTGTGAATTCCTTGACAGTTTTTATGTGAACTTTCACAGTTTGACCATGAAGTTCACAGTTATACTATGATGAATTTTTATGGTAATTTGGTCACTTTATGGTTCTACTGTGAAATGATCTACTGTGAAACTGTAAACTTGGTGGTCTATGAACTGACCATGAATTATTTCACAGTTGTACTATGAATTTTGGTGCTAATTTGACCACTTCATGGTTCTACTGTCAAATTTCACAGTACATTTTTTTTTCCTGGGTGGCCACCTCTTTCAAGCGCGGGCAGAGCGATTGGGAGCACTCACACTAGCCAAACGAACCGCACTTGGGTACCGAGCGCGGTTCAAATTGCCTAGTGCGAGTACACCCCATGTTTTGAAGTGAACTACACATTTTATGTCACTTTTTAGATACTCTTTGGCTCTGATACTGAGGTACCCTGAGATACTCTGGCTTTGATCAAAGATGCTCTTCGATTACTCTGGCTAATCTGGGATTATGGTTCCCATGTGAAAACTAAAACAATCAAACCACAATAGTGAAAGTAAATAAAATATTGAAGAAAATAATGTAAAAGTATGCTTATCAGAACTATTTAATATGTTTTAACATAGGTTTAAAAAAATATTGCTATCTCCCCTGGTGAGCGCACTGTTTGCTATGCTTAAAACGCTTGAAGGACACTTGTTCAATGGTCTTGGACCACCCCTCCGTACAGAACCTTTCCAGTTCATTGATATTCTTGGGTCTTCTCTTGTGGACTGCCGTTTTCAATACAACTGGAGACTACAAACAACATGACAAACTTTCATGTTGTGTTCCTGTGACTATTTCTGTATGGATTTTGCTGCATTTGGAGTCATTATCTTGCTGAATGGTCCAAGTTTATACATCTGGCGGAAGCAGGCAGATATATATATTTTTTTATTCAAAATGTGATTAATTTTCCCAAGAGTCCCTGGACCTCTAGCCACAAAATGTAGCAATGTTCCAAAGTTCTGGCAACACATGGAAATTTTGGTAAATGATGGAAACCATATGATACATTTGAATAAATTTGACTATATATAAACTAAATGTATTTTGTTCTAGAAATGGTTTGTATAGTTGTACCCCACTTCCATTATTTATTATGGAAAATTGTTTCCCTAACCCCACCCATTTTCAGTGATGTCAGCGTAACATATGGCACAACTAGGGCTAATGTAGTATAATATAGTGGCACAGGTAGGGCTCGGGATTGTCCGAACGCCATCGATTCCAATTGTGATTCTTAGTCTGCTTGTTGATTCCGCTTCATTTCAATTTCAAGTTTTGATTCCAATTTGGTGACAAAAGATACCAAATGTTTAGACAAAGAAAATATATTTATGTTCTGTCTTTCAAATGTGTGGTTTATGAATTGTAAACTTTTTATTCCCACATCCAAGTTCTTGCAAAATGTCACAAATTACCTTTTTTAGTAAACAACGCTGTATCTTTTAGCTCTTGGACCTGCAGACCAAATTAGGTTGAACACTGCACACTGCTGATGCTCATTGTTATGCTAGTGTCTTTGATGTTTTCCAGGTTGATACAACAGATCAGCCTTCCAAATATATTTCATGGTGACGTTGTTTTTTTTAATTTTTTTTCATCCCAAAATGGAGCCACACTTATGAGCGCATCCTGTGGTCCATCTTACACTAATGATATAGTGTAACCTGTCAAAACAAATGTTTTAAATGACTGTTTAGTGTGTGTAAAGCTTTAAGATCATTGTGCACTGTGCATCACACGTGAACATGGATAGAAGATAACGATTTTTTTGGATGTGAATGCCGAAACACTGGACTGCAACATCAACATAACCTCCCAGTCACTATGGTGTTGTTCTGTGTACTCATCATTCATGTATTCAGCCATAAGAGGACAACATCAATGTATATTATCCCACAGTGGAACCAGATTCACACTTGTTCTGTCCCAGGAATAATACATATAGCTCCTGATGCAAGTCTTGGAAGAAAGCTGCATCCTTACACATGTATTTTTGCAGTAATCACAAAGCAATTTTTTTCCCATAAGGAATAGTGTAAATTCTAATCTGTTCCAGACCCATAGAAAATTCACAATGTATAGGTATTATATGCATTAATGGAGTTGTATTGTACAGGTGCTTCCTGATTTACGATGGGAATATGTTCTGACAAATCCATCATAAGCTAAATGTGACATGAACTGGGAAGTTAAACGAGTGTTTGGTGTATTATAGTCTATAATGAGGCTGAAGTTGGCTTCTTATTTGCTTTTTTCGGTACACCTTAATGACTGCAGTTACATTATGGCGCCTGTAGATGGAGATTCCGTCTCATGATAAGTAAGTTGATGTCTAAAAGACTTGCACTAACCTACAGATGGCCAAAATCATTAACATGATGCTTATTTTATAATAAGGTGTTGAAAAATGTCATGTAATTTAGTGAGTAATGAATTGAAAGTGCAAAACACTTACTCATTTGGTTAACTTGTTCTGGAACATTCAGTTCCTGTTTTGCTTTTGGTTTCTTTTCAGTTCCTTTTGGTTGGCTCTTATAATCTTATAACGTTTTTTAGGACTCATGGGAATTTATCTGCTCTAAGAATACAGTACTTTAGACGTAAAAATAAAGAAAAACACAAACACAGTACAGATCTTCTCTGAGTGAAATCTATTGTGAATCAGAATCACTGTGTACAGAATCGTGAATCGAATTTTAGCTGAAACGAGCCACGTGGCTTGACTCGTACACGTTTAAGCAAGTACACGGAGTACCGAGCAACCGATGAGGATCGAGACAAATTTTTCTTGTCACAATGTATCTTACATATTGATTTAATATGCATGTCTGCTTATTGATTCTGCTTCATTTCACTTTCAAGTTTTGCTTGCCTCTCTAACCATCATCCTGCTTGTGCATGATGGCAAAATACATATACTCATTGGTCAGCTTTGAAGCATAATGTCTAATTAATGGAAGTTGACACCCTTTTTGAGTAATTTCGTTGGTGTTTTTGCCTAATCTAAAGTTAGAAGAAGTGCTAGATGTAATGAAATGTTTTTATTATTATAATTTTTATTATTATATTGCTTTGTTTTTTTTATACTCTGAGGCAAAGAAACTGTGAATGACATGAAGTGAACCAGTGTACAGCAACAGCCGACCCTGTTAATATAAGTACCTACAGATTAATATTCAGTATGCTCTAACCCAAGATCATTTATTTACCCACAGTACCACCTGGCAGTTTGCTTTATTGTTGCACTCTCAAAAGTAGTGTTTAATTCATGTCTTTGTTTTTGAATTCTGCATCGTTTGCTTCAAAGCATTCAGATAAACATTACATAGTAAGATATGAGTGCGCATCACACCTCGGTGTTATAACCCAGAATGGTGCATTTCAAGCCCAATTCTCTCATTACTGAGATAATAAACCCGATTTCACTGTGTTCCGTCCGTGAAATTATGTATTGATTTGCTCTAAGTGCCTGTATTCAGAACTAGTCAGTAAGATGGTCTATTTTCTATGCACCTTGGGGGAGGCCATGCAGGCCAGTACATGTTGACTGGGGTAGATTCTGTGCTAATCTGGACCTGACCTGTGGAATCAAACAGGGGACAGGAGTGTTTGATGAGGTCCTATGCAAACACCAGCTCTCAACTGTTCTTGAACACAGACCAGGAGAATAGGAAGTGCTAATAACCTTTTCTGGTTTGATTCTTCTTTTGCCTCTCCTGACGTTTTTCCTTTAGGTAATAAGAAGACACGATGGTAAAATGTCAGAAATAGCATGAGGAACTGAGGATCTGAAGCGTTGCTTAATGAAAACCTCTGGCTAGAATCTGTGTGCCAGCATGGCCTGGCTCCGAGCAGTCATTTCTCATGGCGCATTCCATTAGACTCGGCCGTCATTACACGCACACGCGCTCACACACACACACACACACACACACACACACACACACACACACACACACACACACACACACACACACACACACACAGTCTCCCTACTAACTGCACAGTGTACACACGAGAACGAGAAACATCCTAGTGCATGTGGCCGTAATAACATTTTTTTTCTGCAGGTGAAAATGAACCTCAAGATTAATGTGGAACATTGTTGCAGTTTCTAACAGTGGCTGAACTGAGCTTGGACTTACTATCTAGTTTGTACAAATCACACTGGTATCATGCAAATAATCATGAGGAACCTGTGTCAGACTATGCCAATGACAAATTCCGTTCCTGTTAGTCCAGCCTCACTCGGTTGTGTTGGAATTGGATTTCATGTATGTAGTCCCTACGTTTAAGGTCTCGGAGAGATATAATCCATTTAGTGCTCCCTCTGTTACCTGCCTTTGCACTTGGGGTTGAAAGACCTACTCCTTCACAGTGCTGTACAGGTGAAAGAGACCAATTTTTCCAATTACTGTGCTATCAGGCAGCCATAGAGCAAATTATCACAGACTTTATAGCTGAGGCTGCCATCTAAATGTCAGTTATAGAGAGCCTCTGTACTATTGTTAAACCACCCATCAAAACCTGAGATTTCAGAACTAGGTGTATAACACTGCAATTAGATGTTTGTTTTTCTCTCTCTCTCTCTCTCTCTCTCTCTCTCTCTCTCTGAACATTGGTCTTTTTTCTGCCTGAAGGCCCTTCTCTGTCTGATGGAAATTAGTAAATTGTATTACTTCATGCTCTGATCACAGTAGATCATCTTGCATTTTTGTCCAAGGGCTTTTGATAGAAAAACTCTCCCAGAGCATGTACAATCATTTGAAACCGTTTTAGTCGCATGGGCAAATCTGAAAATCTCTGACAGTGATTGATGAAATATATGTTCCTGCTTTCAGCAGCTATGTAAAGTGTTGTTGCTGCTCATAAGAGAGCAAATAATAAAATTGGTTTAGTTTCCACTCATGTTAAGAAAAGCTTGGCTGCGTCTGCCAAATAGAGCATCAAAAATGTGTTCTTCAGTTTAAAAAAGACCTTCAGAAACGTATGCAGCTCTGGCTGGCCGTACACTACTGGGCAAAAAAATGGGCCAACCTAAAAATGCAAAGTACTAAGATTTTAATGATCCTAATAACAAAATTTTGGTCAGAAAATGAGCATGAACAAAAATGCACTCCTGAGACCTGTATCACCATTTGCTCGTCACTGATTGGTGCTGGGTTCAGTCCCAGGTGGGGTGGTCTGGGTCCTTGCCTTTTGGAATTTCCATGTTCTCTCCATGTCCGTGTAGTTTTAATCCAGTTTAACTGTTTTGGGAAAGAGCTAAAAACACTGGAATTCCCTTACATCCATTTTTGTACAAAAGGATACAATTATGAAAGGTTTTTAAATGTTTCATATAAATCTCAAACTAACATGTCTTGGTGTTCAATATATCCAAAATATCTTCTCTGTTTTTTTTTCTTAAAATATTGCTTGTTAGTTGACAGTCTACCAGATATGATTGTCTATCACAAGCCTGGAAAAAAGCTTTTAAATAGAGAGGTGTCTTTGAAGATTTGGTGAGAAATGCAACAGTGAATTAATCTCTAATTAATCTCTAAGGTAGACATGTCAATAATGAAGGTAGTCTTTACAACTGCTGGTACTGGTGAGCACTGTGAAAAGTTAATTAATGCTTTTGAACTACAGGAACGTCTTGCAGAAGGGCTTGATTCTCACAACTGGAAAGTTGTTTTCCGAAGAGGAATGATAATGTTATTTTTCAACAAGACAAATGCTCCTGCTCACACTGTGAAGACAAACAAGAAGTGGCTTGAGAACAAGTCAATCAAGCTCATGTTTTGGCCTGATCAGATCTGAATCCTATAGAGAACATGTGGTCTCTTATTAAACAGAAACTAACTGGAAAACATTTTTCAACTACTCATCAACTGTTTGAAGCCATTAACATTGAGTGGAACAACATAGAGTATTCTTTTTGTTAAAAAAACAAAACAAAAAAAAACCTAACTTACCTTTTGTATATGTTTCATTCTTGCTAATTTCCTGACCAATTATTTACTGTTGAGACTAAACCCAAAATTGCAGTAAATGCCTTCAAAAACTGTCAGCAGAATTCAAGACCTCAGAAAACATAACTATTTCAAGAAGACCAACATCCAGAAGGTTGTCTAATGCAGGCTTGTGTCTAGAAGCTAAAAATCCATTTCTAAGAAAAACAACAACTACAGAATGAAGTTCCCAGCATGATACGGAAAGTTTGATTCAGAGTGGTTCAGTAGAGTTGTGTGGGCTGAGGAATTATGGTTTGAGTTGCATGGTGATGGTCTACAACAGTGAAATATCCTGACTATTTTTCACCATTTTCTGGTGAAAAATACAACAGTGAATGCATCTTCTGCCCAGAAGTGTACATAATGTATGTGTACATGTGTTTTTATGGTAACTGCACTGGCCTTGAGATGTTAGTAATGTTGTATAACTGCACCAACATTGCGGACAAACCAAGAATACACAACTCGGTTGTGTATATTTACTCCATATTTCCAAAAACATCCAAATAATGCATATGATTTCATATTACAGTTTCCCCTGGTTCAGATTAATAGATTGATCCATGCTCCTAGAGTCAGCCATTTGTCATACCTTCTCAAATAAGCCAGGACAGGAGAGTAATGAATTCGCCCCTCAAAAGAAATGGAAAGATTTTCTATTTGCCAGACACCTCCTTCCTCTCTTAACTCTTTCAACTGATGTTGAGTGGACTTGTAGGGCTGGGTAGCATGGCGGAGTGGAGGGAAGGCTGAAACGACTGAGCGGTCAATCAGCAGACAGTGAAAACCATCTATCTCCGATGAGATGAGGCCGCCGTGTAAAACATTGCCCATATAACGTGCCTGTCCAGATCCTAAAATTGGAATCAAGGCACACCATTGAAATCTGTATTGCGCTGTACCAGGCAAAAAATCAATACACTTGCCACCTCTGCAGCTGGACTCCAGTAACTGGACGGAGAGGCATTTTCAGACAATGGCCTTTTTCATGCCTTACAATCAATTCAGTAGGAATCCAAGTGCTTGTTTCTAGTCGCTGCCACAGTAGTTGTAAAAGGTAAAAGCTGATGCATAAGCAGGTCCCATTTACTGTCCACCAAACCTAAACCTGAGAGCTTGCTGCAATAGATTCAAGACAGGGTTTTGGGATCTCCATATATCTTGATATACAATATATGCCAGTAATTTAAATCGCGCCAATACTGAAATTGCTGTGGGTGGGCAATTCTGGCTTTGTGAGTGTTGTGAAGTGATGAATAGATGAGAACAGGGCTTTAGGTTCCCAGCAGCAGAAGGAATAGTGGGATTTTATTACCCTCAGTCTGGCTTTTATTATGGAGAAGTTGTTTTGAAAATCGTAATGTTGCAAAATCACGACATGGCTCATACTTTTGTGGTCTCCTGAGATGCCTACTGGAAATGTGTTCCTCTGGGAGATTGCACTTGTTTTTTTTGTTTGTTTGTTTGTTTTCCCCATCACTTGCTCATTTTTTTCTATAAACAGCTATTGATGAACTGTTTCCAAAAATAATGGACACAAATCAATGTTAACATGGTGTACAGGTGTTACCATATTGCAGGTTAGTCACTGCTAGGTGCAGACAGTGGTTTCTGGTATACCATTACTAAGAGCATTATTGTAATCAATGAACCCCTGAATGCAAAGTTTCTTTAAATGATAACAATATATTAAACACTTAAATATTTTTTTCAACTTTATTTTGAATGATTATTTGCAAAAAGTGTGGACTTTTTTTAACATCGATAGAATAAACCTTGGTTAATACAGGTGTTCTTTATTTGGTAACTACTTACGATGTAACTTACAATGATCAACCAAAACAGTAAAACTCAGGGTCTCCAAAATAGAAAAACCTAGGGTCTCCATAAAAAACATTACCCAGATTGTCACATGACCCCCACTGACTTCTAGAAACATCACTTACTCAGGTAAACGGTGAACACATACTACATGTTGGAAAGAAAGTGGGACTCACTGAACCAAGTGACCTTCTCTCATTGCTCCAATGTCCAGTTCTTACACTCGTGTCCAGTTCTTACACTTTGATGGTGGACAGGGTTAGTATAGTGTGAACACCAGTGCTTGCTTTGAGCTGGATCCTGCCGGAGCAAGATCTGGTACAAATTGTTGCTGTACAGTTTGTGTTAGTCATCCACTAATCGTTCATTAGTGCTCACAGGACGCTGCCTACAGTATACTGGTGGCTGGACATTTTTGGCTGTTTTCAGTCCAATAGCACTACAGTGGCTGTCTCAGTCATACAAGTGCAACACACACTAACAAACCAACACCACCTCAGTGTCACTGCAGTGCTGAGAACAATCCACAACCCAAATAGTACCTGATCTGTGGTGGACCTCACCAGCAGTGAACAGAGGAAAGGGGACTAACAGTGTGTAACTATAGAACTACAAAGTGCAGTGACCACTAAAACGTAAAGAAAAAGCAGAATATAAACTGAAAAATGTAGAATGTCTCAGACTTTTGCACAGTATTGTAGCTTTTTGTCTTTTTAAAAACTCACGCAATGAACCTTTCAGAGTACAAACACCAAACTCAACAGGATCTTCAAGGAATGTTGACACCGTCATAAGCCTTAGCTCTTTGATTGGACAGGAGGTGGGTTTTATACTTGTTCAGTGAGGTTAGCTTCAACTTAACTCCCCCAGAGCAGGTTTTCTGTGAAGAATATATTGCCATGGTGACCTACCCAGCTGAAAAATAATACGAATAAGCCAGGGTTTAACCCTAAATTAGCGCTAACCCTGAAATCCTTCTTTGTGGTTTGTTTATTTAACATTGCTATCAGCTTAAGTGGCCATTTCCGCAACACACACAAGGTTATATCTATACACAAGGTTACATCAAGACCAGTCATATCTATGTATGTCAATGGAAAGCCCGCAAAAGAATGGAACAACAAATCTGTGTGCGCATGTGCGTGAGCGTGTGCATGTGTGTATTTTGTTTTGCTATACTTGTGAGGACTAAATGTCCGTACAATGAGTCTTAATAAACTGATAACTGCAGGAAATCAAATTCTGTGAGTAATCTGATCAACGAGTATACATGCACTTGTAATCAGGTAATGGGAACCTCTGGGTTTATATGACTCAGGCAGTAATTGTATTTCTACTTTGCAACCAGCCAATAAACTCAGAAATATGTGACATAAACATCAAACTTTAATATTAAATAATCAAATTATTCATTTTCTTGAGTATATACTGTTTCATAGTCACCACAAAATTTTCGAAAGTTGTTTTGCTGCCTGTAATTCCATGGCTGCCAGGTCCAGTGAAGGAGGGGAGACGCTAACGTTGATGGAAAAAGAGGCCAAATAAAGCTTAGTCTTTAGAATAAATGGATCTGGCAACTGTGGGGGAAGGCTTGCACATGTACGCAGATTGAAACACTGATTATAATCTTGATACTGGTTACTCGTATACATGCTATGAGTAATTACTGGGGAAAAAATGAAAAAAATTCTTAATCCGATTCATAGATTGCAATATGTTGGATACTGTACATGACCACTTGAATATTCAGATTACTGCAGAAATCCGACTGTGATCGGACTATTTAGTGTCAGTTATCTCACTCACTGATAGGAAAACCTGGAATTTTGGCTCATGAGGACCAGTCAAAAGAGCCAAAAGACTTTAGGTTAGTAGGGTTAGGGTAGGTGTAGAATTAATTACAGTGGGGCAAGAAAGTATTTAGTCAGCCACTGATTGTGCAAGTTCTCCTACTTAGAAAGATGAGAGAGGTCTGTAATTTTCATCATAGGTACACTGCAACTATGAGAGAAATCAGGAAATCACACTGTATGATTTTTAAAGAATTTAATTGTAAATCATGCTGGAAAATTAGTATTTGGTCACCCACAACCAAATAAGATTTCTGGCTCTCACAGACCTGTAACTTTTTCCTTAAGAATATCTTCTGTCCTCAACTCGTTACCTGTATTATGGCACCTGTTTGACCTCGTTATCTATATAAATGACACCTGTCCACAGCCTCAAACAGTCAGACTCCAAACACAACCATGGTCAAGACTGTCGAAGGACACCAGGAACAAAATTGTAGACCTGCACCAGGCTGGGAAGAGTGAATCTACAATAGGCAAGGAGGTTGGTGTGAATAAATCAACTGTGGGGAGCAGTTGTAAGAAAATTGAAGACATACAAGACCACTGATAATCTCCCATGGGGTCAAAATGATCATGAGAACGGTGAGCAAAAATCCCAGAACTACACGGAGGGACCTGATGAATGACCTGCAGAGAGCTGGGACCAAAGTAACAAAGGCTACCATCTGTAACACTATGCCGAGAAGGATTCGGACTCTGCATGACAGGCGTGTCCCATCCTTAATAAGCCAGTACATGTCAGGCCTGTCTGAAGTTTGCCAGGAGAGCATATGATGATCCAGAACGAGGATTGGAGAATATCATGTGGTCAGATTAAACCAAAATAGAACTTGTGGTTAAAAACTCAACTTGTAGTGTTGGAGGGAGAAGAATGCTGAGTGCATCCCAGACCCATTAACCTAATGTGATGAAAGAATGGGTTGGGAAACATATGCTTGGGGCTGTTTTTCTACAAAGGGGGACAGGACGACTTATCTGTGTAAGGGAAGAATGAATGAGGCATGTATCGTGAGATTACAAAAACCTCACTTCCATCCGTGAAGAGATTGATGATTGGAAACAGGCTGGGGTCTTCCAATGAAAAAGTGATAAAAACAATGACTGATCGGGCCAATGAGGGGGTGGCCTGTTATGTAAAATGCATCCAGGCCTGGAGTGGCCTAGCCAGTCTCAGCCTCCAGCAACATAGAAATTTGTGGAAGGGTGGAGGGGGGGAGTTGGGAAAGGTCCTGTTGCCCCAAAACAATCACTGCTCTAGAGGAGATTTGCATGGAGGAATGGGCTAAAATACCAGATACAGTGTGTTGCAAACCTGCTGAAAAACTCTTACAGGAAACATGAACTCTGTCATGCCCCAACAAAGGTTAGTTACAAAAAGTATTGAGTTGCACTTGTTATTGGACAAATACTTATTTTCCTCCTAATTTAACAATGAAATGAAATTTCTATGAAACCTAGGATGTGATTCCTGGATTTTTTTTTCTCATTTGTCTCTCATTGGTTGAAGTGTAAAAAAACCTGATGGAAATTACAGACCTCTCTCGCCTTTATAAGTAGGAGAACGGCACCAATCATGGCTGACTAATACTTCTTGCCCCACTGTAGCTGCAGAATCCTTCCTTGTCTTTCCATACACATGAATATCCTCACAAGGACAGTAAGATGTGTGTGTGTGGGTGTGGGCGTGTGTGTGTGTTGTGTGTGTGTGTGGTGTGAGACTGCATTTCCATTTCACCAATTGTTTTATGAATTTGAAGTCAAGGAATATTATTTTTGTATTCACACCATATAATATCTAGTCATGTATGTTGTAACTTTAATATCTTGATGCCTAGAATTACACTTTAAGTTTTAACCGAACAGTTTCATAGCAACTACACATACCAAAGGCCCACAGGCCAGCACCTCGAGCTATCCAGCCAGAATACATTGAATAGGGAATATAAAAATATGATTTATCTTTAAAATCTCAGTTGACATATCGCTTGTTGAGGTTGGATGGCTTCCAGATGAATAAATTTTTAAAGCCAAGACAGGACCAGAAATGACATCATGCTGGGCATAGTTAATAAAAGTAAATTTGCCTTCAAGGCAGAAGTATAGGTCCCACATTTTATTGCAGCTATTTAACGTCTCAGGGAAAATAAGCTCAGCATGCAACTGGATTTGTTTGTGAAGCATTTTGAAGAACATGGAAATTATGGTATTAGTCAGGTTTATTTGCTTTGATAGTGTGATACAGATTATATTTCTTTAAAATGCTATTTTTGGGAGTTGATTTCACGCAAATGTATAATTATCCTTCTCTCATTCTTGTAATTTGGTCTGCTGATTACATGGAATTTATCCCTTGTATTTATGTGTTATTAGATATATATATATATATATATATATATATATATATATATATATATAAAATATATATATATATGACATATATATGTAGGTATATATATATATATAAATTACATTACATATACAAGGGATAAAGTGAAAGTTCCTAAGCTTTATCTATTTTCATGCTTTTTTTAACAAAGTTCATAATGTAATATAAAGAAAATGTCATCATCTAATTAGTGCCATCAGTGGGGAAAAACACACATTTTTGAGATATATTGTTTCTTTTGTAAAAAAAAAAAATGAAATCGTACAGCGTGATTATTTTATGTTGTTAAAGAACATTTTCTAGATACAAAAGCTTCAGGACTCTGGGCATACACTCACTGGCCACTTTATTAGGTACACTTGTTCACTGCTTGTTTAGCGCAAATATCTAATCATTCAATCACATGGCAGCAACCATGTGGACATGGTCAAGATGACCTGCTGAAGGTCTGAACTGAGCATCAGAATGGGGAGGAAATGTGATTTTAAGTGACTTTGAACATGGCATGGTTGTTGGTGCTGATCTAGTGGGATTTTTACACACAGCCATTTCTAGGGTTTACAGAGAATGGGCCAAAAAGGGACAATGTCCAGCGGAGGAGGTTAGAGGAGAATGGCCAAACTGGTTCAACCAAGGTATGCAGAAGGGCATCTCTGAATGCACAATATGTCAACCCTTAAAGCAGATGGGCCACAGTAGCAGAAGACTACACTGCGTACCATTTCTGTTAAGGCTAGATGAGGCTAGATATTGGACAGTAGAAGATGTGGAAAAATGTTTTGCCTCGATTTCTGGTGCAACATTCGTATGGTCAGAATTTGGTGTAAACAACATGAAAGCATGTATCAATGGTTCAGGCCGTTGGTGGTGTATATGTGAGTGATATGCGAGTTGCTTGGTACACTTTTCACCCCCTAATACCAACTGGGCATTGTTTAAATCCACAGCTTATCTGAGTATTGTTGCTGACCATGTTCATCCCTTTATGACCACAGTGTATCCATCTTCTGATGTCTACTTACAGCAGGATAACACACCATGTCACAAAGTTCAAATTATCTCAAACTGATTTCTTGAATATGATAATTGGTTCACTGTACTCAGATGGCTTCACCCGTCACCAGACCTCAATCCAGTAGAACACCTTTTGAGATGTGGTGGAACAGGAGATTTGCAGCTGACAAATTTGCAGCAATGGCATTATGCTGTCATGTTAATATAGGCTATAATGCCTTGAGGAATATTTCCAGCACCTTGCTGAATCTATGCCACGAAGAATTAAGGCAGTTCTGAAGGCAAAAGGGGGTTCAGCCTGGTACTATCAAGGTGTACCTAATAAAGTGGCTGGTAAGTGTATAGCTCAGTGTAAATCTAACAGTCATGTGCAGTGGTCAGCCATGAGAACTGAGTGCAGAATATTTGTACCTCAGGCTTACTTCTCTTTGAAATCAGAATATGTCCAGCACTGCTGTGAGCTCAGAAGAAGTGAAAACCATGGGGATCCTGGAATACCCATGTATAGTCCAGAGATGTTTTGTCAATAGCCATCTTCATGGAAGAGTTGTGACTAAAAGCAATGGCTCAGACTGGGGAAATAAAGGCAAGCGACTCACCTAAGCACAAAACACAATAACTGGGGTGCAGTACAATGGCAGCAGGAGCTTTGGACTGATGAGGCAACATCTGAGCTTTTGGGATCTAACAGAAGGCAGTTTGGAGAGTTCTACATGAATCAGTGTCTTGTTCAACAGTGAAACATGTTAGATCTTCATACCATGTGGGTTCAGATCCTGGCTGTATTTCTGCAAATGGAGTTAGAGTTGGTGATTTGGTAAAACTTAATGGCCACCGCACTGCTGAGATGTACAGACAATCACCCCAAACACAAGAACTAGAAGAACAAGTCCTACAGCAGATGGTATGATCATATCAGAACCCTGATCTCGATTCCATTGTGTCTGTCCTGGATTACAAAAATATATGATATTTACAATTGTTTTGATAATTTGGTTTGCTAAAATGTTGAATTTCACCAAGATTAATGACCAGTTAGATACATAGAAAGATAGATGGGTGACTTTATTAATCATGGTGCTCTGTGAGCATGTCTTCATAGTGACTAAGTAAAATATAGACATAGAATATAGAAATATAAACATTGCATTGCCGTATTTCAATGAAGGGTTCCAGGGTAGTCCTAAACCAATTACTTGTAAACACACTAAACACACACACATACACATACACACAGACCTGCCATAAGAAGCACACATGCCTATAAAACATTTTGTGGACAAATATTTCTCAAAGAGGCAGTTCTCTGACTGACTGACTGACAGCTGTTTGACTGACTGATTGAGCCCATTGTTGAAATATACAGGAGTCCCCCTGGGATGTCTTTACTTTAGGTTTTGATTTTCACCATGACCAAACGCCATTATTGCGTACTATTTTTATACTCATATTGTGACAAATACTACATTTAGTTACTTTCTTCTGTTGTAGGATCAAATAGCAGTTATTACTCATAAGCCACCCAAACACTGAATAATTGAGAACCAAACAAAATAAAAGAAATATATCCAGTAAATGCAACTTGGCGGTTTAAGATAGTATTGCTAACAGTGTCATTGCTTTTAGAATGTTTGGAAGAAATAGTTTGCTTCATTCATAAACATTTATGGTAATTTCTGATGAACTCTAATGTAAATATATGATAATCCTTTTAAATTAAGGCGGCAGATACAACATATGATTTATCTGTACAGTACACTGAACATAAAAACTGGAATCCAGTAGACTTTCGGGGGAGAGTGTCGGACCATGCATTCAACTCTTTGTACCATCGCATATGTATAGTGCTGGTATTCAAACTAGGTGGGACAAAGCAGTCAAAGACCAAACAGGCAAAAAATTATTTACAAAAAAGGGGGTTTTATTGTACCCAAAATTAAGTCAAAAGTAAATAAACAAACTTAAGTAACGGGCCCTTAAGAAGTCAACAATCAGCAAACATTACTAGCAACTTGCTAACAGAGCTTAACTTAAAAAAGAACCTCTTGCAATGAGATATGGGAGAAACTATGTATAGTATACTGCCAGTATATATGTATACTTTCTGATCAGACCATACAAACTAACAAAGGGGAGCCAGAAGGAGAACTGGAGCAGCAGACGTGGTAACTCAAAACATTAAGATGAAGAAAATCAATTACACTTCACTGAAAATAACAAACAATGTATGTGATAAACTTATGAAAGAGTGCCTTAAATCATTATAAAACTAGTATGTGAAAACACTTGGGGAACATTACCCTGTTCATTTCTGTTGTGTGGTTGTGGAAATGGCCATCACACTAGGTCTGAGTCATATCTCGATAACCTACAGTTGGGGAAGATTTATATCTCAAAGTTTATACAAGCACCACCCAGGGACATGTTCGTGTGTTGCAACCATGGTGAAGACTAAGGATCTGTCAAAAAGCTGAAAGAGCAGATACTATAATTTCATTGCACCAAATGGGCAGTGTGTATAAGAATATATCAGAGCTTGAACATTGTTAGAGACACCATTGGGAGTATTGTAATGAAGTTCGAAACTTATGGTACAGCAGCAAACATGCTTGACCAGGGAGAAAGTCCAAAATTTCATCATAAAGCCATAGCCATCTTATCAGGATAATTAAGAAAGTAACCCATGTTGCTGCAAAAGACTTACTGAATGACCTTATGACGGCTGGGACAAATGTCTCAATGTCAACCATAATAATATAACTTAACAACAAGGTACCTCATGGCTGGACTCCACATTGAATACTACTCTTGACCAAGATGGTGCGAGAAGCATATCCCACAAGGAGTTTGGATAGCCCTGCAGAGTTCTGGGATAGAGTTATATGGAGTGAAGAAACAAAACTGGAACTGTTTGCCAAACAGCAGTTTGTCTGGTGAAAGAATGATGAGTCATGTTACCAAAAGAATACTTTCCTCATGGTCAAGCATGGAGGTGGGTAAGTGAGGATGTAGGGATATTTTTGTGCTGCAGGGGCTGGCGGTCTTGGATGCATAGATTGATAGACACTTTATTGATCAGTTAATGTAATTTAATGTATGTTTGGTACGTTATACCTTTTGCTTGTAATAACATGGCATCCATATTGCCCCAGTGTAATTTCACATATTACAAATGCATTTTGTGATGTTACTGAATGCTTGTCTTCAAGTAATACAGGGATCAGTTTTTGATGTTTGAGGAAGTGCATCAAGGCACAAACAAAGCAGAGTTCGTGAGGACCTCAGAAATGGAGATATTGACGCTCATCAGACTAGAAAAGGCTACAAAAAATTCTCTAAAAAATTGGACTCCATTAATCCACAGTGAGACAGATGGTGTATAAACATAGGAAGTTCAAAACCACTGCAACTCTCCCCAGCAGTGGTCGACCAAGAAGGATCTTTCCAAGAGCAAGGCATGTAACACTCTGAGAAGTTAAAAAAGGAACCCAGCGTAAGTTGTAACCAACTAAAAGCCACTCTCACACTGGCTAATGTCAGTGTTCATGAGTCCACAAACAAAGCACTGTTGCCTCACAGCAAGAAGGTCCTGGGTTCGATCCCAGGTAGAGCAGCTTGGTCCTTTCTGTGTGGACTCCAATTTCTGCCCACAGTCCAAAGACATGCAAGTTAAGCAAATTATAGATGCTGAATGGCCCACAACCCGTGTTTGATATTGAATTTGTACTAACAAAATGTGTGCATTGATGTAACCTTGTTCTTGTCATGAATATAACCAAGTGTGCTGATGTGACATTAAAAAAAGCGAATAAACCAATAAACAAACAAGACAATGACACTAAGCACAAACAGTAATTCTGCTAAAGAATGGTACCAGTTCCAGTTCTTCCATTACCAGTTCCAGCTCCACTCAAACTGTTCTTTCGTCATCAGTTTCGGTAATAATAACGTTACTTAAACCACATCAAAGGGCAATAATTCCTTTTCTCCGGTTGAGTATGCCAGTTGTTGCTTTTCCTAAATATGTAAACAAGGTTGTAGTGTAATTTTGAGAAGGGGACAACAGTGATCTAACCCGGAAACAATGCCTCTGTTAATCAGTTTTATGGGACAATGCCCATAATACAGTCTCTTTTTCTAGCTAGCTTCTCTAAAATTAACACTGCCTGTTCAAGGGACTATTCTGAAGCAATCAACATTCCAAGATTTGTAACATACCTCTACCCTACTGTACTTCTCTGGACTTGGATGCATCTGGGATGGACCAACACATAGTTAATTTTGTTTTTTATATTGAACTTACTGGTGTTACTTGTATTGGTCACATTCAGTTATTTGCTACACATATTGTGCATCATTTTAATTTGTGTATGCTATAGTGTTACTGTAACTTATAAACTATTACAGTTTTTGACATCGATCAAATTTATGACGGTGTAAATGCCATTACCGCAGTGAGAGTCCATGTTGATGCATTCGTCTAAAGGAATTAATTAAAATGCCACTAATACATTCATTCACTCAGTAATTCATTCTCTCACTTTCTTATCCGCTTAATCCTGAACAAGGTCATGGGAGAGCTGACCCCCCCACTCACATTTCCCCCATCACAGAAAAAGAATTCACTGTCCCAGGGACATGGATAAACCTCAAGGGTCTGATTTAATATAAAAACGTATACATGCGTATACAGTTATTTCCATTTCAAATTACGCCATCTGAGTATCTCTATAATCTGTCATAGATGTATCATATAAATGGCTGTAAAGGCATACCTGCTCTGCAAGACCTTCTAAATTGTGAAGCGCAGCACACAGAGAGAGCGCCTACAAAAAGAGATGGAACCACCACAATTGAGTCATTTTTGGCGAATGCACCCTTGCGATAGTTGTAATGTCAGTATAAACCTAGGATTCTGACTGACACTTCATTAATAAGAAAAATAGATAAAATAGTTATTTAAATTGATTCATAAATGCTAAAGTAATTACCCTGTTTTGAAAATTTAGTGAATAAAAAGTACCAATTTTTCCTTTGAAATGTAGTGAGTAAAAGTAAAGAGTATTAAGTTAAAAAAGAAATAATCAAGTAAAGTACTTACTCTTATCACTTCTCAGTTCTGGTTGTTCCAGACTTCTTCCATATAAGAATTAGAGCTTATATAAACAGGTGTGTCTTTCCAAATCATGCCCAATCAACTGAATTTACTGCAGATGGATTCCAATCAAGGAGTAGAAACATCTCAAAGATGATAAAGAGAAATGGGAGGCCCCTAGAGCTAAATTTCAAGTGGCATAGCAAAGGATCTAAATACTTATGGCCCTGCGAAATTTTTGTTTTTACTTTTTAATAAATTTGCAAAAATATCTAAAATTCTGTTTTGTGGTCACTTCACTTCACTAGTTCTATAATTACAGACATGTGTTTCTCTACATATTCTGTATGTCTCTGTATTCAGGACCTCCACAGATCAGGTACTGGTTTGGTGGTGGATCATTCTCAGCACTGCAGAGACACTGATGTGGTGGTGGTGTGTTAGTGTATGTCGAGCTGGTTTGATTGGATCAGACACAGCAGTGCTGCTGGAACACAGTTTGCTCGCTGTGCACTCAAAGAAATTCACTTTATTGTTCCACCTCATAAAGTCAGAGACAGCAGTTCATCTGTTCCTACACAGTTTGTGTTAGTCACTGAGGTGGTTTATAACTCCAGGAGCACTGCAGTGTCTGGTCCACTCGTATCAGTGCAACACTAACTCACCACCACCACAGTGTCAAGTCAAGTCAGATCTATTTATATAGCACTTTTTACAATGGAGCATTGTCTCAAAGCAACTTTACAAGTTTAGATTATCTCCTAATAACTACGTCCAATCCCAAATTGAGCAAGCCTAGGGCGACAGTGGCAAGGAAAAACTCCCTGAGTTATAGGAAGAAACCCAAAAAGGGACCCAACCTCCTTGGGCGGCATAGATGATAAATCTAAGAACGAAACTAAAGTCATGGAGACATAGTTCAAATAAAATGTGAAGTATGCACATCGGCATTAAGTGGCCCGGGTATGGTGGGGCTGGAGCTGATGACGGAAGCAGCTAGAGTGAAGCTGTTGTGGATGAACTCCAGTGTTACTGCAGTGCTGAGAATGATCCACCACAAAAATAGTACCTGATCTGTGATTTTGTATTTTTTATTTTTTGTCCCTATTATTAAGGGTATTAATCTGCCTAACACCTTATGGTACCTTGCTAGATACATTTGCAGAAATACAGTTGTAATGACGAACACGTGCAGACAATTTTTTCAACACAAAGTTGAGAAATTAACAGATGAAGAATGGGTGCCAAACAGCAGAGTAATCTGTGACTCATTGAATCAGTGATCGGAGAGAGGAGTCAGAGTGTAGCGGGGTGTCAGCATGCAGCACGATGATCAGCATGCGGAGTTATGAACCAGGTGCAGCCAGATAAGACAGTGAGAGAGCAGCAAAACAGGGAATGTGCATCAGCATGAGCCTTTTGACTGGCATGACTCTCCTTAAAAGCGCCGTGCTGATAATACAGCGGCTGGATATGTGCCGTGTGTGACCCATAAGTGGATAGTGAGCCAGTTGCAGATTTTCCAGCGCAGCAGGGTTGAGGATGGGTTGACGTGACAATGGTTATGTATGTGTACAGTTTCCTGGTGATGTGACCAATACTGCTACAGTACAGTACAGGATCCAGTATTGCCTTGCTATATAATATGTAGTGTATATACAGTGGTGTGAAAAAGTGTTTGCCGCCTTCCGGATTTCCTATTTTTTGCATGTTTGTCACACTTAAGTGTTTCGGAACACCAATTTAAATATTAGTCAAAGACAACACAAGTAAACACAAAATGCAGTTTTTTTTTATAGAAAGTGTTTATTATTAAGGGAGAAAAAAAATCCAAACCTACATGGTCCTGTGTGAAAAGTGATTGCCCCTACACCTAATAACTGGTTGGGCCACAATTAGCAGTAACAACTGCAACCAAGCGTTTGCGATAACTTGCAGTGAATCTTTGTGGAGGAATTTTGGCCACTCATCTTTGCAGAAATGTTGTAATTCAGCCACATTGGAGGGTTTTCGAGCATGAACTGCCTTTTTAAGGTCATGCCACAGCGTCTCAATAGGATTCAGGTCAGGACTTTGACTAGGCCACTCAAGTCTTCATTTTGTTTTTCTTCAGCCATTCAGAGGTGAACTTGCTGGTGTGTTTTGGATCATTGTTCTGCTGCAGAACCCAAGTTTGTTTCAGCTTGAGGTCATGAACAGATGGTCGGACGTTTGCTCTTTCAGGATTTTTTGGTGGACAGCAGAATTCATAGTTCCATTTATCAAAGCAAGTCTTCCAGGTCTTGAAGCAGCAAAACAGCCCCAGACCATCGCAATACCACCACCATATTTTACTGTTGGTATAATGTTCTTTTTCTGAGGCCTGTAGTCCTTTGGATGTTGTTGTGGGGTCTATTGTGACATTGATGAGTTGTTGGTGCGTTCTTGGGGTAATTTTGGTCGGCTGGCCACTCCTGGGAAGGTTCTATGTCTTCACCATTTTGGATAATGGCTCTCACTGTGGTTCTCTGGAGCCCAGAGCTAGGGCTTTATAACCCTTTCAAGACTGATAGATCTCATTACTTTCTTCTCATTTGTTCCTGAATTTCTGTGGCTCTCAGCATGATGTGTAGCTTTTAAGGGTTTTTTGGTGTACTTTACTTTGTCAGGCAGGTCCTGTTTAAGTGATGTACTGATTGAGAACAGGTGTGGCAATAATCAGACATGGGTGTGGCTAGAGACTGTGAAGTCAGGTGTGATAAACCATAGTTATGTTACATTTTAACAAAGGGGGCAATCATTTTCACACAGTGCCTTGTAGGTTTGGAATTTTTTCTCCCTTAATAATAAACACCTTCATCTAAAAACTGCATTTTGTGTTTAATTGTGTTGTCTTTGACTAATATTTAAATTGGTTTGATGTTCCGAAATACTTAACTGTGACAAATATGCAAAAAAAATAGGAAATCAGGAAGGGGCAAAACACTTTCCCACACTACTGTAAGTAGGTATATTTAATATAGTGTTCAAACAACATCAAACTTCATATACATAACGCACAGTTTCACATAATGTATTATGGAGGTTATGTGACGCATACCTGTGTATTTGTATATGCACACAGAATAGGTAAATGTGATTTTGTCTGTGGCAGGATTATTTGTGCTAGACAGCCTGGTTTGAGTATTTCTCTAACTGCTGTTCTCCTGGGAATTTCATGCACAGCAATCTCTGGAGTCTACTCAGAACTGTGCAGTAAAGATAAAAATCAAGCTGTAGTTCTGTGGACAGAACCGCCGTGATGAGAGAGGTCAACAGAGAATTAAGCTGACTGAAAAAAACTATGGTAACTCAGATAACCACTCTGTACAATTGTGGTGAGCAGAAAAGCATAATGCACAACACATCACACCTTGAGGTAGATGGGCTATAACAGCAGAAGACCACATCAGGATTCACTTATGCCAGTCAAGTGCAGAAGGTTGAGGCTGCAATGGGCACAATCTCACCTAAACTGATGTGCTGAAGACTGGACAAAGTTGGTTGAGTGAGAGTTTGGGTTCAACAGCATTAATTCGTGGATCTAACCTGCCTTGTGTCAACAGTCTAGGCTGACGGAGGTGGAATAATGGTGTGGGAAATGTTTGTTTGGTAGGCTTTGGGTCCATTATTATGCCATAGCCTTTCTGAGTATTGTTGTTGACTGTGTGCATCCAGTCATAGCCACAGTTTACCCATGTTCTAGTGGTTACTTCCAACATGATAATCCGCCATGCCACAAGGCAAAAGTCATCTCAAACAATGAGAAGAACATCTGGTCATGTCATAGGAATGGGAAAATTCACAGCATGAATGTACATCTGAAAATCATGATGTCAACATTAAGCATTTAGCAGATTTTCATTTACAGAATTTAGCAGATGTTCTACCCCAGAGTGACTTACAACTGATACAACAGTGCAAGCAGTTGTGGGTTAACGGCCCTGCTCAGGAATCCAACAGTCTGCCAGAGCCTGGATTTGAACCCTGGACCTTCTTGTCCATAGTCCATACCTTAACTGCTAGGCTACCAGAGTTCCATGCAGAGTCTTAAAGGAATGTTTCCTACGTACAACACATATGTTGGACAAAGTGTTTATTGAAGTTGGAGGTTCAGGCACATGGTTCTTTGTTATAGGTCATATAAAACAGTTTGTGCATTTTTCTTGATTTATTTTTCAACAGTCTTATTCATGTCATTGTGCTTGGTCAAGGTAGTACTTTTGTGAGATGCTTGAAACATCTGTATACTGTATATTGATGAGTATTGATACAGAGGTCCTTGAAAGTTTGTGAACTCTTTAGAATATATATATTTTTTTTTGGCTTGTTCACGTGCTCTTTAGCAAACTGCAGATGAGCAGCAATGTTCTTTTTGGAGAGCAGTGGCTTTCTCCTTGCAACCCTGCCATGCACACCATTGTTGTTCAGTGTTCTTCTGATGGTGGACTCATGAACATTAACATTAGCCAATGTGAGAGAGGCCTTCAGTTGCTTAGAAGTTACCCTGGGGTCCTTTGTGAGCTTGCCAACTATTACACGCCTTACTCTTGGAGTGATCTTTGTTGGTCGACCACTCCTTGGGAGGGAATTTTCCTCCATTTGTACACAATCTGTCTGACTGTGGATTGGTGGAGGCCAAACTCTTTAGAGATGGTTTTGTAACCTTTTCCAACCTGATGAGCATAAACAACTCTCTTTCTGAGGTTCTCAGAAATCTCCTTTGTTCATGCCTTGATACACTTCCACAAACATGTTGTGAAGAGCAGACTTGGATAGATCCCTGTTCTTTAAATAAAACAGGGTGCCCACTCACACCTGATTTTCACCCCATTGATTGAAAACACCTGATTTTCAACATGAATCAAAAATTCGCCACACCTGCTTTTTTTTTTAGTTAGCTTGTTTGTTTTTTGTAATAACGACATAAGCTTAGGTCAAATGTATCAGAGTAAAACTACACATTTTATTCAGGGAACGGAGCGGAGTAAAAGTGAAAGGTGACAGAATTTTAAAAACTCAAGTAAAGTACACATACTCAAAAATAACAAACTATTATTGTTTCATTAAGTTACATCACTGGACCTAATGATGTAACCCCTAATAGTTTGGCTAAAACTGCAGTTCAAAGGTTAGCCATGGCCACTTGTGGCTTACATTTACTGGCTACTGAGGTTTTTTTTTTTTTGGAGCTGATGCCAAGATATGGAAGCAGTTGGTGGCTGATGCTGAGAGAGAACGCTGACCACTGGCGCGAGGATTGAGAGGATCTGGCAACCCAGACTCATTACCGCCTATTCCGCACACGCTCTTTTGTAGCTGTTAGCAGTATATTACTTTTTATTGTGTGTGTGTGTGTGTGTGTGTGTGTGTGTGTGTATGTATATGTGTGTGTGTGTGTGTGTGTGTGTGTGTGTGTGTGTGTGTGTATATGTGTGTGTTTGTGTGTGTGTGTATGTATGTATGTGTGTATATATATATATATATATATATAGATAGATAGATAGTACTTTTTACAACATCTTAATAATTTCCTTCTAGTACTGGCGAATTATATTTTTCGCCGCTAATTGTTATTTAGTAACTTTACAGGTATACCGGTGTGTGATTGCAGTAATTAGCCATTAGCCTATTACCAGAGTTGCGTCTTTTCGGCTTCATCTTTTGCTATAGTGTGTTTTTTATAACTTTTTACAGCCTTTTGCCACTTTCTTTTTTTTCTGAGACTGTTTTTTGTGACGTTTTATATTAACTTTCCATTGACGCGTTAATCAAAAATTGCATTGGACCATCAGCTGCAACTTACCATCAGCTGAACCTTCTGAACCTTCTCAGCTGAAATCTTCAATCGGCACCCCACAACACCACTCAAAGCTAAGTACCTTTAATTTGTTATTTAATTAATTGTATTAACATGGCTTCTGCTGCGCTTGTTCCCTGTGCCAAGTGTGGCATGTTCAGCTATTCATCCTCCGTCATTAGTTAAAATTTTATTTGTGCTAAGTGTAGGCTTGTAGCTAGTCTGACGGAGAAGATTGTAGTTTTAGAGGTGCGCATCCAGACAGAGAAGTCTAACTCGGCTTCTAGATTAGCAGATCTTGATGCCACAGGTGTAGTTGGTGCCCCTGTTCCGGCAGCGCCCTCACAGCAGGGCAAGTGGGTGACGGTTCGGCAACGTAGTCGTAAGGCTAGCCCACGAAAGCAGCACTCTTTACCTGTTCATGTGTCCAACCGGTTTACCCTCCTCAGTGATTCACCCAATGAGCAGCCTGTTGAAAGAGCTCTGGTCATAGGTGACTCTATTTTATGACACGTGAAACTAGCTACCCCTTTAGGGACACCAGCTAGAGTCACAAGCATCCCTGGAGCCAGAGTGCTGGACATTGTAACGAGTCTTAGTGAACTCGAGAGCCGTACATTCTCTAGGACAGTTCTTCATGACATTCAGTTCTCTAGGACAATTCTATACGTCTTCGTCAGTCAGAGGTTACTAAGGCTAATTTTGTAGAGGTGGTTAGAGTGGCGAAGGCGATGTCCGATGCAGTAGTGTGCTCTGGCCCCATCCCAATGTGGCGAGATGACCAATCCTACAGCAGGTTATGGTCACTGAACTGCTGACTGTCCAAATGGTGCTCTGAAAACAACGTGGGCTTTATAGACACCTGGACAGCCTTTTAGGTTAAGCCTGGCCTTTTAGGATGAGACAGTGTCCATCCCACTTGGGAGGGTGCTGCTCTCATCTCCTGCAACATTGCCCATAGTCTTATGGCCCGATTGGTTAGGGGCTGACTATCCGGAGCAGGGGTCAGGCAGCAGACAGTCAGGCATAACCAACTGTCTGCTGGTAGCCATGCATCGTCACCCAGAACCCACGTTATTGAAACTGTTACCTGCATCTGTACTAAACGTAAACGCTCTCAAAAAGTCTGTTTTCATAACCTCATTAGTATAAACACAGATAGCTCCCATAGAAATAACAACCTTAGAGTAAAGCTAGAATTACTTAACATTAGATCACTTACAAACAAAGCAGTGATTGTAAATGAAATGATCACTGCTAAATGCTTACACGCTCTCTGTCTTACTGAAACTTGGATTAGACCGGATTAATATTGAGCCTTAAATGAAGCCTCACCTCCTGGATACAGTCATGCTCATCGCCCTCGTCCAAATGGTCGGGAGGGAGGCGTAGCCACAATTTTTGACAAAGCGCTAGGTGTTACAACTAAATCCCATTACTAGGCTAATTCGTTTGAAATACTGATTCGTAATGTGACTGATCCATCATTATGGAAGTCAAAACCACAATCTTTTCAGCTTATCACTATTTACTGCCCTCCAGGTCCTTATTCAGAATTTCTTCAGTAATTTGCTAACTTTCTTTCCTGCTTAGTACTTTCAACAGATAAGGATTTAATTGTAGGTCATTTTAATATTCACTTTGACAGTGAGCAGGATCCACTTAAAATTGCTTTCGAGTCCATCTTGGAATCCATGAGTATCACTCAGTATGTGATGGGACCAACCCACTGCTGTAATCATATTTTAGATCTAATATTAACATTTGGTATTAATATAGATAACTTTGATGTTTTCCCACAAAGTGATTTGATTTCAGATCACTATCTTTTAGTATTTTTTAGTATTTAGTATCTCTAATAAATAAAATCCTTCTGCCTCGTTATAACACCAAGTGCACTATCACATCCGCTACTCCAGCTACGTTTATTAAAACCCTACCAGACTTGAAATTTAATACACCTACGGAGCCCGATCATCTATGTAAATTACCATTTAGAATGTGTTTCTCGGTTAATCCTGGATAGGATTGCTCCTGCTAGGGTCAAACACATTAGGGAAAAAAGGCTAGCACCATAGTATAATGATCACACCCGTACTATAAAGCAAACAATGCTGCGCCTAAAGCGCAAGTGGTGACATAGTAAATTGGAGGTATTTAAGATTGCTTGGAGGGACAGCATGGCAGAGTATAAGTATGCCCTCCCTAAAGCTAAAGCTGCATATTTTTCCTCAATCATAGAGAAAAATAAGAATAATCCAAGATTTCTCTTTAATACAGTCTCCAAATTAACCAAAAACCCTACAGAAAGTGATTCTCACATTTTGTGTAATTTTAACAGTAATGATTTCATGACTTTCTTTATTGATAAGATAAAAAAATATTAGGCATAAAACTCGATGCTCATCACATCACCAAACTATTCAGCAACCTTCCAGGTGCAGCACTAGTGTAGACGTCTGTTTAATTATCTGTTTAATTATCCGCTTCAGCTTCACCCAAGCTGTTTCCATCATCAGCTCCTGCCCCACCATTCCCGGGCCACACCAGAGGGCAGTAAGTCAAGTCAGATTTATTTATATAGCGCTTTTTACAATGGAGCATTGTCTCAAAGCAACTTTACAATTTTAGATTATCAAATGAAGCAAGCCTAGGGTGACAGTGTCAAGGAAAAACTCCCTAAGTGTTATGAGGAAGAAACCTTGGGAGGACCAAGACTCAAAAAGGGACCCAACCTCCTAGATGATAAATGTAAGAATGAAACTAATTTATCTAAACTAAAGTCATGGAGTCATAGTTCAAATAAAATGTAAAATATGCACATCGGCATTAAATAGTCCAATACACAGAGTCACTTAGGATCATGAGTATAAGCAGGAAAGCCGTTGGCGGCACTTCATCCCCAGACAGGAGGAGGGAGAGAGTTACTGCCTTCTGCTGTGGCCCGGGTATGATGGGGCTGGAGCTGATGACGGAAGCAGCTTGAGTGGAGCTGAAGCGGATGAACATCATGTGTGGGGCAGGAACTGGTACCAGAACACAACTCAGAGAGAAAACAGAAAATGTTATTATGTTAGTTATTGATTAAGGGCAAAGTGTCTATTAACAATCACTGATGCCATGTGTAGAATGAGACCCCATCAGCATTAGCTATAGTAGCAAAGCTAGAAAGAGGAGAACCGGAAGGTAACACAGCCAAGAGGGATCACATGAGACATCGGCAACCCCATGGGAGGCAGAAGACAGCAACCCAACGTTCTGATCACCATAAGACTTTTTGACAATGAACCCCCAGCTCTGCCCTTAGTCTAAGGCAAGGATGCACAAGTCAAGATCACGAAACCGAAGCCCAGTTCAGCCAGACCACCCACATGACACTCCTGACTAACGGACACGGCAGGCAGGCCAGACATGGCTCCAGACTCTGGCCCCGGTGACCCAAGCCATGCATCCCAGTCTAAATCTAATCAAAAGCCTGCATAAATAAGTATGTCTTTAGCCTATACTTAAAAATTTGGGAGTGTCTGAGTCTTGAACTAAAGTGCGAAGTTTATTCCATAGTTGGGGGGCCATGTATGAGGAAGCCTTTCCCCCTGCTGTGACATTTTTAATTCTAGGAACTAAAAGGCATCCTGCACTCTGCGAACGAAGTAGACATGATGGATTGTAAGACTCCGAGTTCACTCAGGTAATGTGGGGCCAGGCCATGTAGAGCTTTAAGTTATAAAAAGTATTTTGTAATCAATGTGGAATTTAAATGGTAACCAGTGCAGTGATGATAGAACACTACTGATATGATCAAATTTTCTAGTTCGAGTTAGCACTCGGGCGGCTGCATTCTGAAGTAATTGAAGTTTATTTATAGATTTACTAGAGTATCCAGTAAGTAAGGCGTTACAGTAATCCAACCTTGAGGTTATAAACACATGAACCAGTTTCTCTGCATCATTAAATGAGAGGGTATTTCTAAGTTTAGCAATATTACGTAATTGAAAGAAAGCAATTTGAGTGATGTTGCTAATGTGCACATCAAGGAGAGATCTGAGTCAAATACGATACCTAAGTTTTTTACAGACGGACTGGGCAATACTGAACAGCCATTTAGATTTAGGATAGATGTAGCCAACCTGTCTCTCACAGCCTTGGGTCCCACTAATAAAACCTCAGTTTTATCTGATTTAAGTAAGACAAAATTAAATGACATCCAATGTTTTATTTCCTTTACACAGTCCTCAATTTTGTTGATTGTAAGGCTGGCATTTGGTTTGGCTGATATGTACAGCTGTGTATCTGCATAGCAGTGGAAACTAATGCCATGTTTACGAATAACTGAGCCAAGTGGCGGCATGTACAGAGAGAATAAAAGCAGGCCAAGCACTGATCCGTGAGGCACACCATACTTCACTTTTGAGAGCTTAGAGTGTAGATTATTTACATGAACAAACTGGTTGGTCAAGTAGGATTTAAACCAAGAAAGTGCCAATCCCTTAACACCTACAGTATTTTCTAGAACAAGAAAAGAAACACATCCATTATCTGAGGACATTAATAAATCATTTAGTACCCTAATTAATGCTGTTTCAGTACTATGATGGGACCTGAAGCCAGGCTGAAATGTTTCATAAATACCATTCCTTTGGAGGTAACTGCAGAGCTGCTGATAGATGGCTTATTCCAAGATTTGAAATTGGTCTATTATTAGATATCACATAAGTGTCAGGAGTGGCTTTCTTAATCAGTGGTTTGATAAAGGCACACTTAAAGGATTTGGGCACATAGCCAAAGGTAAGGGATGAATTTAAAATAACTAACAGTGGCCCTATAATACTAGGTATCACTTCTTTGAGTAAACGTGTAGGAATCGGATCTAATAAACATGTTGATGACTTAGACAAGCTGATCAGTGCGGATAGTTCAGTAATTGGGGTAAAAGATGTCTTCACTAGTGCTGTATCTGAAAGGTTGCTGAATAGTTTGATGTGATGAGCATCGAGTTTTATGCCTAATGTCTTCCATCTTATCATTAAAGAAAGTCATGAAATCATTACTGTTAAACTTATACAATGTGAGAATCACTTTCTGTAGGGTTTTCTGTTAATTTGGAGACTGTATTAAAGAGAAATCTTGGATTATTCTTATTTTTCTCTATGATTGAGGAAAAGTATATAGCTTTAGTGAGGGCATGCTTATACTCTGCCATGCTATCCCTCAAAACAATCTTAAATACCTCCAATTTACTGTCACCACTTGCACTCTAGGTGCCACGTTGCTTGCTTTAAGGTACAGGTGTGGTCATTATACCATGGTGCTAGCCTTTCTTCCCCTAATGCGTTTGACTCTAGCAGGAGCAGTCATATCCAGGGTTGAGCGAAACACACATTCTAATTTACACACTCAAGATGATCGGGATCCTTGGGTGTATTCAATTTTAAGTCTGGTAGGTTTTTAATAAACGCAGCTGGAGTAGCAGATGTGATAGTGCACTTGGTGTCATCATACTGAGTGATACTCATGGATTTCAAGATGGACTCGAAAGCAATTTTAAGTGGATCCTGCTCACTGTCAAAGTGAATATCAAAATCACCTACAGTTAAAGCCTTATCTGTTGAAAGTTCTAAGCAGGAAAGAAAGTTAGCAAATTCCTGAAGAAATTCTGAATAAGGACCTGGAGGGCAGTAAATAGTGATAAGTTGAAAAGATTGTGGTTTTGACTTTCATAATGATGGATCAGTCACATTACGAATCAGTATTTCAAACGAATTAGCCTAGTAATGGGATTTAGTAGTGGCAAACTCAAGGGCTGACATTATCTCTGTGAGACAAAGAACAACAGAAAACTATTAGAAAACCGCATTTTAGAATGCACTCTTCTCATCATCTCTTGTTTTTTATGCACCTTCTTGAGGTTCAAACAATTTGCAATAATTAGCACAATTTTCTACCTCCATCCATGTAAATTTGAGCGTATGCCATTTGTGTACATGTGTTTTTATTGTTTTGAACTCTCTGAAATGCCAATGAAGCTACCGACTGTGGTATTGGCTCTGCGCCAGCGGTTTACAGGTTGCAATTGTTTCCTTCTGTTAAGAATTCTATTCAGTATACTTCATATATATATATATATATATATATATATATATATATATATATCTATCTATCTATCTATCTATCTATCTATATCTATATATATATATATATATCTATCTGCTTTAATAACTAAAATGTGGTCTGATCTTCATCCAAGTCCCAATAATAGACAAAACATTTAGTAAACTATTAACACGTCATTGTACTTTTTATGTCTTTATTAAACACACTGATTAATCATATGCATTCCAGCCTGGAAAGTATTTGTACCTCCTGGGTAACGACTTGTCCAAGAGACAGGTGTTCCAATTAATGAGATGCCAAGTTCATGACTGCAATTTGTAATCTTGGAGACTTATAGTGATTGCTTCTGGAATTTAGCCATATAGACTGAAAATGCAAGCTTCACAAATTGTTTGTTATAGAGGCTGGTTATGCTGAGGAAAATATACACATGCCTCCATTATATGCCTCGCGTTACTAGGCTTCCAATTCCAAAACGTTTTTCCCAATACAGTGGTTCATGAAAGTTGAACCCTGTATAATGGTCTATATTTCTGTATAAATGTGACCTGCAACACCATCAGATGTACCAGTTAAATATTATACATTACTTGATCATTTATTGAGGAAAATGATCCAGTATTTTATATCTGTGAGTGACAAAGGTATGTGATGCTCTCAGATGAGCAGTTAATTTCAAGATGGAATTAGTGAGGTTCTTTAAACTAATGGGTTGACAATCCGGTGCATTTTAGGTCATATTTATGCAGAAATAGAGAAATTCTAAAAGGCTCACAAACTTTTAAGCCCATCTACTACATACTGTATAAAGTGTATATGTGTGTAAAAAGGCTTTGTTGTGTACATAAATTGCTGCCTTCAAACTTTTATTTATTTGTGCACATCAGGTGCAAATCTAGAATATGAAGTTAAATGTTACATTGTGTAGTCACCGCACACTTTATTCTTATCACCTGTACACCTGTCCTGTCATGCAGTTGTACAGTCAGCCAAATACACTTAGTAGCACAAAGCATAAAGTCAGATTCAGTTCAAGAACCTTATTTTGTGTCAATTTTGGGAAAATGGAGTTTAAGCGCTAACTAACTGTGTCATGGTATGCATATTTCAGAAACTGCTGATCTCCTAGGATTTTCACACCGTGCACTCGAAAGAGTTCCATGGAATGGTGTGAAAAAAAAAAAAAAAAAAAAGTTCAGTGAACAGCAGTTCTGTGGGTGGAAAAGCCTTGTTGATTAGGGAGATCACAGAAGACTGGGCAGAATTAATTGTTCATGCTTGACAGCAAGACTACAGTAACTCAAATAATCACTTATTACTATAGTGGTGAACAGAAACACTTAAACCTTGAAGCAGGTGGGCTACAACAGCAGAGTACTAGATTGGATTGTACACCCATCTGCCAGTCACGCAGAAACTGAACATTTAAAGAGTGGATGAATGTCATCTGGTCTTATGAAGGTTAATTTTCCTAGCAACGTGCACATGTTAGGGTGTAAATTGGCAAAAAATGGTTGTCCCACAAGGATCATCCATCACGATTAACAGTGGAGATTTGGTTCTATGCTGTAGAACCATCATTTTATACCAAACCGTGAGTGTTTGTTGTCAGAAAGCATGATACTGGCAGGCATGTATTTGTAGCCATTTATAGATTCAACCCACATTGGAATTAATTTGTGTATTCTTTAATATTTCCTATGTTAATGAATGAAAGGGAATTTTCCCTCTGTCTTGCATCATTTGTACTCCAGGGAAACAAATGAGCGCTTTCTGAAACACTGAAGTGAAACTAAGGTAGTACAATATGAGAGGAAACATTCTTCAGTTAGATTTTGGTGTTGTGTTTTTGTTGTGATTGTGATGTTGTGTTTTTCCATAAAAGCAGTTTTTTTTTTTTTTTTTTAAACTGGTCCCTCCCAGGGATGTGTGTTCAGCCCCCTCTCGTTAACCCTACTGACTCATGACTGTGCTTGAATCACATTATCAGGTTTGCTGACTGGCACAACTGTGGTGGGCATCATCAGCAACAACGAGTCAGCAAAGTGTTCCAAGTTCCTTGTTGTGCACATCACATTCTACATAAGATAGATAGAGAGCATTTAGTGCTCTTATGTCATCTGGTTTGAAAACTGAATCCCCTCAGACCGCAAAACCCTACAACGGATCGTGAGCTCAGCTGAGAACATCATCAGGGTCGCTATACCTTTCATCAAGGATATCTATGACAAACAGTGCATCACTAAAGCCACCAGTATTATAGATGACCCATCCCATCATTTTCATGGACTGTTTACCCTCCTACCATGTGGCAGAAGTTACCGGAACATAAGGGCCTCCATTGTCAGACTCTCCAAAATCTCCTTTCCCCAAGCAGCCGGGCTCCTCAATAGCCTTTAACACATGAAAATCTGCTTTGCAGTAGTGGATCCTATATGCTGGATTATTTCGTATTTTTTATTAAAAAACCCGCTAAAGTCAATAGAAAAAGAGGCCAAATAAAACCAAGTCTTTAGAAATATGCAGACCATGGGCGAATGTTTGTGCAAATGCGCAGTCTGAAAAAAGTGATTATAGTCGGGTTACTGGTATACATGTGATGAGTACTCCGATTACTATGGTTAAAAAAAACTATACTATCGTATTTCTTAATCTGATTTCTAGATCAGAGAATGTTGTATACATGACCACTTGAATAATCAGATGACTGCAGAAATCCAATCATTATCATATTAAGTTCATGTATACGCACTTAATTATTGTCTTAATCAATAGTGATCTATTGCTATGCACAATTTAACTACCCGTAACCATCTCCATCAAGAAAAATTAACCAAGTTGACTGCTGGTCAACTGTTTTTGTTACATCAGTGACACTGGTCTCTTGATGGCTAAGAAGAAGGTCTAAAGTCAGTAGATGAACTAAAGTGGTGCTACAGTGGCGCTTAAGTTTGTGAACCCTTTAGAATTTTCTATTTTTCTGCATAAATATGACCTAAAACAACATCAGATTTTCACACAAGTCCTAGAAGTATATAAAGAGAAGCCAGTTAAACAAATGAGACAAAAATATTATACTTGGTAATTTATTTATTGAGGACAATGATCCAATATTACTGAGTGGCAAAAGTATGTCAACTTCAAGGATTAGCAGTTAATTTGAAGGTGAAATTAGAGTCAGATGTTTTCAATCAATGGCATGATAATCAGGTGTGAGTGGGCACCCTGTTGTATGTAAAGAACAGGGATCTATCAAAGTGTATCATGGCATGGTGGAAGTGTATCATGGCACGAGCAAAGGAGATTTCTGAGGACCTCAGAAAAAGTGTTATTGATGCTCATCAGGCTGGAAAAGGTTACAAAACCATCACTAAAGAGTGTGGACTCCAACAGTCCACAGTCAGACAGATTGTATACAAATGTACAAATGGTGTGCATGGCAGGGTTGAAAGGAGAAAGCCACTGCTCTCCAAAAAAAAAACATTGCTGCTCGTCTGCTGTTGGCTAAAGATCACGTGGACAAGCCAGAAGGCTATTGGAAGAATGTTTTGTGGACGGATGAGACCAAAATAGAACTTTAGTTTTAAAAGAAAAGCGACATGTTTGGAGAAAGGAAAACGCTGCATTCCAGCATAAAGACTTTATCCCATCTGTGAAACATGGTGGTGGTAGTATCATGGTTTGGGCCTGTTTTTCTGCATCTGGGCCAGGGCGGCTTGCCATCATTGATGGAACAATGAATTCTGAATTATATCAGAGCATTCTAAAGGAAAATGTCAGGACATCTGTCCATGAACTGAATCTCAAGAGAAGGTGGGTCATGCAGCAAGACAACGACCCTAAGCACACAAGTTGTTCTACCAAGGAATGGTTAAAGAAGGACGACCACTGAAGAGTGAATGGTTTGTTGAGCAGAAGGGCAGTAAGGGGAACAGCCATTGTGGTTGTTTGCTGAGTTTAGACTCCAGTATAATCAGTGTAGGGACAGAGAAGGGAATCTTTCTTTTTAAAATAGAATCAATCTCCAGAAGTGGAACAAATGGATGGATAGATAAAAAAAAGAATAATAATAACTGGCCTGTGCCTCGGACACCTAATCCTCTGTGGCATGATGCTTGATCTGAAAGAGTGAATAAACCCAGGTTTTTGTAGTGTGGTCCACTATTTTTGATGGGACAGTGAGGAGGTAGCACTGTGTCCCACAGAAACGCCCCACTGAAAACCTCTGATATGGCCTCATAGACCGTGGGTACATTGGGAGGTTGCAAGAGACAGCTGCAGCTCTCAGGTAACAGGACAGAGAAGGCACTGCTGGTGGTAGTTGGGGACCAACACAAGACCTTGTGGTCCACCCAGGAGATGACAGTGTTTTGTTGCTTCAACCAGGGAAGGCCAAGAATGAATTGCTGCTTGGGAGACTAGAGGATGAGAAAGGAGATGGATGGATGAAAAAGGTGGAATGTTTAAGGGCCCCACCGGGCTTTCATCCACGGTCTCCACACAGATGGGTTGACCAGTAGCCACAGTGGCATGGACTATTGAGTAGCCCAGGAGGTGTCCAAAAGGTCACTGAGTTTATTAGAGCTAGAACAGGAATAGTATCATGGGCAGTATGGAGCAGGACTGGAAGGTTAAGAACAACACTCCACACTATGTCGTCATCAGCGAATGCTCATTTATTTGGGCAGAGGCTGGAATGCAAGGTACCAGTATGCAGTCTGGCAGATGTTGACGCAAGCCGCAGTACAGATACAGGCCAGCAGCCAGGTGGCACTGCGCTCATCTAGCTAATGGCAGATGAACAGCTTCCACTTGTATGGGTTTAGCAAGTGGAAACCACAGAGGTGAGCATGGCAGTGGGAGTCGTAGAAGTGAATTGAAGGGTAGGTGAATGAGGGGTAGGAATCTGAACAGCATGTCTGGGGGGCTCGCCTGGGGGTGTGTGTGTGTGTGTGTGTGTGTGTGTGTGTGTGTACATGACTGTAGTACACTGCAATAGTCGGTGTGATACATATTGTGTATATAATTCCGTTTAAAATGAATATTAATTGAATACAATAATTATAATGCGCTTTAATTCATTTTGATTTATACACTTACTTTGGCTTAACATTTTTGTTATATACATTTTTTTTATTTTTTTATTTTTATAATATAACTTGTGTGAAAATGTTATTGTAGGTCATATTTATGCAGGGTTCACACATTTTCAAGCACCACTATATATGACATCTTCAAATGTGTTTAACTATACTGTAATGTTTAATGTTTTATATTGAAATTAATTTATTTTATATTAATTGGCACCATTCCAGAAACCTTGCAGTTATTTGGAACACTGTTAAAGGCTGCAGTTGGCCTGAGGGCTGGCTGTTGAATACGTGTGCCATCTGGAGTTTGTGCAGGATAATAAGCCACAAAAGGTTAGCAAAGTACCATAGTTTGATTCTGATTCTAGTTATAGACTTCTCACAACTTTAGGTGTTCAGTGTAGTTTATTCCAACTACTGTAGAGAATGTCTCTTTCCAAATTTTCCCACAGTGTGTTTACCAGATATACTACTCAAAGTACAGAGGAAAAAGTGCTTAATTGATGAATATATCTATACATGAGAATTACATATGATGCAAAATATAATACAACCAATACACAAATCAACTAAAAATCTTAAATGAAACACATTAGACTTAGTGTATAGTATTTAGAGAGAATGATAAGTCATGGAAGTCCAGCGTAACTACAGTCTTCCTGGATGTCTTAAAAGACTTGGTAGTATATATAAGCTCCAGCTTGTTCTACCACTACTACCAGAAATGTCTTCATGAAGTAAAACAGCTTTCTAAAGGCTTTAAAAAGTGTGCTAGTTAGGAATAAAGTTAAATGCAGAGAAACCAGGTAACAGCAAAGCTTATGACTTATTACTCATAGGATTAATCAGTTGTGTTTTTAGAATACTTGTTGTACTGGGCCACACACAAAATTTAGAGGCACACAGCTGTACCCCTCTGCTTGCTAATCAGTTGTAGGGGAACAACTGTGCATAGAAATAAGCCTGTTAAACATTAAATAGATTAATTAAGTGAATTAACACTACAGTGGACGTTTCTCTGCCGTGGATGTGAAATGAAGAACAAATTAACATTTAAAGATTTTTTTTTTAATGAATTGCATTAATTGTGTTTATGCTAACATAACTGAATGCCTTTTCTAGTTTAATGAATGCCTCTGTTTTAGTGATGCTTTTGATAGGTCATAAGTGGCTAGCCAAATCATATAGCTATGAGCTGTTATTACCTTGTCTGCAGCGGGCGGCACGGTGGAGCTGCCTGGGTCCTTTCTGTGTGGAGTCTACATGTCCTCCCCGTGTCTGCATGGGTTTACTCCGGGTGCTCCGATTTCCTCCCACAGTCCAAAAAGACATGCATGTTAGTTTAATTGACTACACTAAATTGGCATTGACTTGAGTATATGAGTGACTTGTCTTGGGATAACCTTGTGTATGGCTGTAACCTTGTGTGTGTTGCTAAACATGGCCGCTGATGCTGATGGTGACGTTAAATAAGTCAATAAACGTAAACGTAAACGAAACCTTGTCTGCAACATGGCTGATTTTCTTTTATATGTTTGTTGTTATTCATTACGCCATACGAAAAACCAAAAGAAACTAGCTCTGATTTTGTGGGGCACAGCAAAGTGAGTCTGGTGATGCCAGCAACATCATTTAATAAAATCAATATTCATTATTGTTATACAGTATTCATATTTCACTTATGTTTTTACTTTAAACAGAAAGTGAAGACCTCATTTGTCTGCTTTTAGAAAATGGTGTAAACACGTATAAGTATTGTGAATTTCGAATACTTTGTTGATTATTGTTGTTTTCTGAGTATGCAGGTTTATACTGTTCATGATTAAGTAGAATGTATGAAATGCATGCAGTGCACAATGCAGCTGGCAGTAACGCCAATTATCAGCACATGGTTTTGGCGTGCTTCATTTAAGCGTTAACGCTTTTAAGCTTGGTTGTTTGCAGCTTATCAAAGTGCCACATTGCCTGCATTACATTGCTTTTAAATTATATTTATATCGTTCTTTAGATATGGCATCAGCTACCCGCAACAAGATTTACATGTGCATTTAGACATTTAGCAGACGCCCTCATCCATAGGGACAGTCTTACAATCCCAGCAATTGTTGATTAAGGTTCTTTCTCAGTGACCCAACACTGGCAGCTTGGCAGAGGTGGATTTGAAGTTTGTATATTCTGGTTGAATGTCCATTATGTTAACCACCACAGTCCCATGGTGATATATATATATATATATATATATATATATATATATATATATATATATATATCTTTTGGGATCAATTCTGGAGTTTGACAGGGGCAAAATCACCTTCTATTTGCAAAATAATGTGCCTATTCCTCCATAAAATAAAGACTGTGAAAAGCAAACACTAGAAAGTGTATCGGACTAAATAATGCCGATAATGCCGCATATTTTAGCGTTATTTTTTAAAACTATTACTATGAGACGTATTTGACTAGATAAATTAGTTTCATTCTTACATTTATCATCTGTGCCACCAGAGGAAGATGGGTCCCTTTTTGAGTCTTGGTCCTCCCAAGGTTTCTTCCTCAGAACGTGTAGCGAGTTTTTCCTTGCCACTGTCACCCTAGGGTGGCTCAATTTGAGATTGGCCCTAGGTAATAGAAGATGACTGAAAATGCACACTGTGTTGATATTCAGATTCTAAAAACAAAACATACTTGACTATGCTAGTATGGTCATGTAGAGGCAACAACAAAAAATTCACAAATTTTATTTTTTTTTTTTACACACAGTGTGTTTTCACAATGAATTCTTGAATGAAAAGTGAGATTTAGAAATTTCAACAGACAAAAATAAGGGATATACTAGCATATATGCAAAATTATTCAGTGCAGGCTTTTATGAATTTCTTTCTTTATTTGTTATTTACATTATGCTACCTATAATGCAGAGAAACCCAAAAAAACACATATTGTTTTTCACACAGATATATTGAAGTATGGTAGTTCACTTGAAATAGATAGCTATATTACAGTGTGGCAGGGCAAATTTTTCTGCTGAAAGGGGCAACCACCACTCATATTGGCATAGTTACTTTGCATGCCCTGTCATCTGTCTCATCATTCCCCTGCTGCATAAAAAGCATATTAAATATTGATAGTATTCTTAATATTACACTGCTGTGCATTACAAGATGCACAGCAAATTTTACCTATTTAAATATTTTTGGTTTCAGCTGTAGTGATAAATTGTGGCATTTTATTTGAGCCTCTACAAAGGCTATTTTAAATGAACATGTTAAGGATATTTTAAAGACTGTACTAACGATTTTTGCAGGTTTCAGATCTAAATAAAAAGTGCTTTATTTAATACTACATTTAATAACTACGAATGATTAGAATAAAACTTTTAATATAGGTTTATAACTCTGTTTGCCCTCATATATAATACATTATCTCTTTCACATAACATACAGGGACTATTTTATTCTCAGTCATCTAATTTTCTGCTTAACTGTGACTAATGTGCAAGCCCTAGCAACTTGTGCATAATTGTATCCCACTGCTCTACCTTAATTTGCTTCACTGTTTTGATGCACCAGATGGCACTCCATAAACACTCGGGCATTTCTCTGATCTTTCTTTTATAGTGCTTCGGCTCTTCTCAGTGGGCAGAAGTGCAGACTTGGATTAGAAAGCCCATACCCAGTTTATTCGCTCCCTCGCTTTTGTGCCACCATATATCAGTAACTTTTAGAGCTCCAGCCATTTAATCCACAGAGAACATTACCTTTTTTATGTCCTAGCATTAAGGTATATAAAATACCCTTAAGGCTACATCCGGCCATGCTCACCATGATAAGAGCTAACGGAGTGTATCAATTGCTCATGAGCAGCCCATTCTGCGCCAAATAAGGAGAGGCAGCCGTATGAGGATTCTCAAAACGGCAGCACTTTCCCAAATGAAGGCTTGCTTGCCGCAACTACAATCAATTACCAGATATTTTCTCTCCTTTGCACTGTCTCGCTTTTACCATTTAGCCAGCTATCCAACAGGCTTGCAGCCTATTGTTGGAAGATACTTCCTATCTTCAGTCTGCTAACAGAGTTGTTGAACTACCTTTACTGACTGCTTACCATGAACATCTTCATTTCTATTTTTGCAATATTGCGTTATGATGACACTAGACTACTTTGTTTAAGGTAGATGCACCTTATTAATGGTGTAGGCCAAGTGGATAGACATTAAAGTGCATTTGTCAAGTGCATATCAAGTGTCAAGTTTATCGCAGCTTCTATGTGTGATGTAGTAAATAATTTTATTGGGGGGCCAAAAAGTATTTAGTCAGCCACTGATTGTGCAGGTTCTCCTACTTGGAAAGATGAGAGAGGTCTGTAATTTTCATCATGGGTACACTTCAACTATGAGAGACAAAATGAGAAAAAAGTCCAGGAAATCACATTTGTAGGATTTTTAAAGAATTCAACTGTAAATCATGGTGGAAAATAAGTATTTGGTCACCCACAAACAAGCAAGATTTCTTGCTCTCACAGACCTGTAACTGCTCTTGAAGAAGCTCTTCTGTCCTCCACTCGTTACCTGTATTAATGGCACCTGTTTGACCTCGTTATTTGTATAAAGGACACCTGTCCACAGCCTCAAACAGTCAGACTCCAAACTCAACCATGGCCAAGACCAAAGAGCTGCCGAAGGACACCAGGAAGAAAATTGTAGACCTCATCAGTGTTTACAAGACCCTGCCTTCAGGATGCTGGTGGCCATTTTTAACTGGTGGACTATTTTCAGTACATTAGTGACACTGCGGTGGTTTAAAACTCCAGCAGCACTGCTTTGTCTGTTCCACTCATATCGGTGCCACACACACTAACACACCACCACCTAGTCAGTGTCACTGCAATGCTGAGAATGATCCACCAAATATGTTTACATATTTTAATATATAGAAACAATTAAGTTGTTTTAGTGGGGTTTGTTGCTTTTTTTTTCTTTATCAAAACTATTTTAACAATTCTAAATGTATGTGTATGTAACCTATTGTTTATTTAAACTGGTGCTTTGATTATCAGTGACTGTTAATTCCAGTTCTGTGGTTCCTATGGCCTGTTTCTCTGTTTGATCTTGCACCTCTGAATTTTTGTAACTATTCACTCACCGTGGAAATGCTGTGCTTCACGGTTTTGAAGGAGCTCTTGCAAAACAGGCATGTTTCTACAGGCATTTATATGATATTATATGGCATTTATGAGAGATCATAGAGATCATGTCATGTATAAATGCTTGAATTTTTCTTCTATCCAAAATTTTGAAAGTAACTGCCCTAGGACAGAGGTTTAAAGCACTACTAAGGAGGTAATATAACAATTTCAAAATGCCATGTATTCTGATATAACCTGAACATATCAAAATATTATTTATAGGTCATATCAACCAGCCCTAACTACACATTTCTGAATATTAAAAAAATATTCTCTTACACATTCCTGATAACAAGAACTTTTGAAATTTTTTTAACCTACAAAGTATTGTGCCATGTCACTACCTTTATCGGAATATCAATGGCTTTTTTAGCTCTCAAAACTGTCCCATCTTATTTAGCCCTAAAGAAAGGCCATAAATTGGCTACTAATCCAGCAAACAGACTATGCTGGATTGGTTCATTGGGCCAAATGACCCTTTTGGCCAGGTATATTACTCTCATCAGTCATGTAATTGTACCTACACCATAGTCTATTAATGGAAATTGATTGGTGTTTGCCTGGGAAAGATCAGGCACCAGCATCACCTGTTCCCTGATTCTATCAGGCATGAAATGAAAAATCCACTCATTCCAGAATTAAACACATCAAACAAGTACTCACTCACTCTCTTACACACACACACACAATACACTTATACAAGCACACACCTACGTACTTGCTTTCTTTTCTGAAATTACACTTCAAAAGAGCAGATTTTCAGTTCACTACCCCAGCAATATTCAATTTCTTGTCTGCACATTTCAACATGAAAAACAGCCACCACTCAGTATGTCGCATGTGTTTGCATGGTTCTGATCACAGGGACTTTTACTGTATCTACTGTAGCACTACTGCTATGGATTAGCATAGTCATTCATTTAAGTGGACACAAGGGTTACAGCACATGAAGCCTTTCTGTTTTACACTGTAAACTGTGCTGTGTGCTGTTTTTGTACACAGTTCAAACAAAACTCTGGAATGTACTGTAGTTGGACAGATGTCCTCCTTTCTAAAAAAAAAACAAACAAAAAAAAAAAACAATCTCTTTCATACAAGCCATTCTGGTTCTCATCTCCACTTTTGCTAACTTGGGCATTGAAGGCCATGTTGCATGGTCCTCTTGAAAAATACAAGTTCAATGCAATCAGGTTGCATGACCTAGTCCACTTCCATTGCCTTATAATTGTCTTTCTACTGGTGTTCGATAGGGATCAGTTCTTGGTACAATCCACCACACCGTCGCTTCACAGCAAGAAGGTTCTGGGTTAAATCCCAGGGTGGGACAATCTGGGTCCTTTCTGTGTGGAGTCTGCATGTCCTCTCTGGTTCCTTCCACAGTCCAAAGACATGCAGGTTAGGTTAATTGATTACACTAAATTGGCATTGACTTGAGTATGTGTATGTATGTATATCATATATATGGCAAGTTGATGTAACCTTGTGTTGCTGAAATGGCCACTGTTGCTGATAGCGACAATAAATAATCCAAATAAACAGATCCTATGGTGATTAGATCCTAAACTTCACGTTTCCTCTTTTGAATTTCATGCTTTGTGCTCAAGCCTTGCAAATGTTATCATTATATCTCACCACTAACTCAGAGCTGGCAACACCATTGATGTCATCATCACAAAGAACTGCATCACATCTAACAACCTCAACTTTTATAACCACATCTCATTAACCACCAGATCTTGCAGAAATCTGCTGTACAACATATGAAGAACATGTCCGTTGACAATTTTCTGTAGGCACTAAACAGTTGTTGCATGATGGGAACCCACATCTCAGTTTTCTTCTTATCCTCTGTTGTCTAGAACAACCGTATGGACGAGCATTCCCTCAAATTCAAATCCATCACAATGTTTGTTTTCTTAGTCTCTGTAAATATTGAAAAAAGAGACAAAACAAAGTAAGCAATGTTATAAATCTTTTTATGGAAGGAGATTGTAGAGCCACATACAAGTTCACACTCATAACCACAATCTGGAACAGAATACATACAGACGGGACAGTAGATCCTTTTAATTTTACACTAATTTTTACAAATGTGTAGTATTGTGAAGTTTTTAAACTACCTCAGAGTGTGTTAAAGGAAATCTTTATGTTATAAATGAATTTAAGGTGTTTAAAGTCTTCAGATCACTTAACCTATTAATTACATCCTGAAGTCCTGAAGCATGTCAGGCCCTCCCTTGTTGTCATGCTACAGTATAATACAGACTCATGTTTTGGCATTTTTAGGCCCTTAACTCCATGTCTCCAGCAGAATAGTTTGATAGGTAGTCGCTTTAGAAGACTTGCATTAAGGGAGTTTGCTGAAGCACACTCCCCTGTTCAGTATCTCAGTTTCCCAGTTCTTGTTACCAATTCAGCTACCCTTGCGGTTTTTCACTCTGTCTGCCAACATAAACTAGGTGAAGGAGAAAATAGGAGCCATGTTAGTATGTATGAAATGTGCAAATGAAGACATGGTGGCGAGTGCATATTGCCGACGTAAGGTAGTTTGGAAGGATTTCACCACGCTTCGGTCCACTTGAGCTGCATTTTGTGGCCTCATCAATAAATCATATATTAATGCGTTCTTCTATGTTAATCCTGGGCCAGAAGGCCACATTCCCATACTGTCTGTGCTGAGAAGCACTCTGAAGATAGGGTGGGCACACATGAAACGAATGGAAATGGATTCAGAAGTATTAGAAAAAGATTTCATTCCTTAAATAAACTATTGTCTGCACTATTTTAGTTTCAAAGCCATCTCGATGTCTTTTTCAATGTAAAGATATGCCAACAGACTAAATAGGGAAATGCGTCTGCAAAGAGATTTCAATTTTCAATTTTACACCATGTTAAAGAGAATATAGTTAGGTCACGTGATGTGGACACACCTGACAACAGACCAGGGGCGTGTCTATGGGTGGCCATTGCCCCCCCATACGAATCATTTGCCCAGCCATTGAAAACTGAAAATCACAGTTATAGCCATTTTTTTTCATATTGTTCATAGTTTCTTTTAACTTTGTTAGTGGTCATCAAAAATGCGCTGCTTGGAAATATCAGCACGTTTAAATACAGTTTAAATAATGCAGTTAAGGCTCTACCTCAAACAACTTCCTGCACACTACTTTGGTGCACTACATGTGCTTTGGTTACAGTTAATGGTTACCTACGCTACTTTAGTTAACTTTGTGTCTGATAAAAATAAATTTGGGACTGAGTCAGCTGGTGCAGCTCTTAGAGAACACTAACGAATAAGCCAGTGTAACAATGTAATGAATGACATAATGTTTTTGGCTTTATTGTGCAGGTAAATATTGTATCACCTTTTGTAATGTGTAGGTTGTTTGTAAAACTTGTAGGTTGTTCTTAGTGGAATTTTATTTATTTAATTTAGGTGAATAAATGAACATGAATGGCTTGTTCTGGTTATGGCATTTAAGCTGTCATAAACTTGATCGTTGTCCAAAACTTGATTGTTTTTTTCTGTTTAAATTTGCTTATACACAGTTTAAAACAAGGCTATTTTACTGATTACACATCAGAAAGCAAGAAAAATGTACATTACATGAAAGATTGCAAACAAAAGGAAAAGAAATTATAAAAAAAATTTTGTTTTAATAAAAGTTTTTTCCTCTCTCCTTCATACAAATGCTTATCAGAGATTTTATTTATTTATTTATTTATATATTATTTTTCATGGGGTTAAAGGCCCAGGAATATTTGGGCCCCCCCTAAAATATTTGGATGCTGCAGTTGTATTCCCTTTGCTCCCTTCTCAAAATTGTGCTTTTTTGTTGATGCATCCACATAGTCCAACGCAGAAACAAAATGGGTAAACCTTGTTCTTTAAATGGTATAAAGCACTTACTTCTTTGGAATGTAAGGTGAGTACACCTTAAGCATTAACAAATAAAACTATTAAATGAAAAAGCAGTACATGAATCTGAGGTAGATTTGTATAGTGAACCAAAACTGAGCCGCCATTACTAAAACCATTCAGTTTTAAACAGTGCAATGCTGGAAATAAACTGGCTACAGATGTGCAAAGCATCCAAAAGACTGCAGATGCCACCAACTATTTCCATATCCTAAACTGATATCATAGGTCAAGGAACATATGCTCTTCCAGAAGGCTTTCTATTTCCCTATTTTGGTACATTTCACTCGAAGATATATGAATGTGGCAGTTTAATTAGGAAGACCTACTGAGGTATTGATTATTCACTAGCCTGGGGTAAAGTTTTCCTTTTCCTCCCAGTCATTTATTGATCTCTCTGTGGAGAAGATCGACAGTCACTGTGCCTGAATATCAAGTCCTTGAGCATTTTAAAGGCCGGCAGTTCTATATTAGCTCATCTATTCTCTCCGCCAAAATCTAAACACCTTTCACTGTTGGTGTTGCAGCTTTCCTGACAGTTGGAATGGCACTAGAAGTGCTCATCATGTGTTGAAATGATTCATTTTATGTTCAGTATGACTCAAAGTTGCAACACTTTGTTTTCAGAATTCATTTAAATTTGCTTGGCATTGGAGGCTAGAGTTCATAATGGGTCTTGTTTATGGATTTTAACACATACTATTCACAAATGTGTCACTAAGTAGTGGATTTGTGACAGATATATGTCTAAGGCCTTTCTTAAAAAAAAAAATCCATAGTCCATGTTTATGATTATTTGTGCTGTAGTGAAAGCAAAAAATGCATATGAAAGTGTATGACGTTTAAACAAATAATTTTTTCAATTAATATGGAAACTGCTAATGCAGCCCTCACCATCTCAATTCATGGAAATCCATTCGGGCAAAGAGCCAGTATCATTTGCTTTTTTTTTTACCGCTCTTTACGTTGTGTGAGCAAAAAGGGTGGAAATGATGAATGGTTTTAATGCTGCTGTGCCAGGCTGAAATCATAGAGAAGATGTAGCTCAAAAACCATTTCAAAGACTCATTACATCGGCTCACTTCCATATATGTTGAGATTCTCATTTGTTTTTCATTTTAAGATCAACCGTGTGGGCCTCTGTGGCTGCCATTAGACCATTAGCGCCATCTCATTAGCTGTGTAAAAGTCGCTCTTTTTTCATTTATTCCTCTTCCCACCCGATAACCTTTTAAAACGCAGTGGATTCAAAGGTTACATGCTAAACTGATTGCCGTGAAAATGATTAATGTGATAAGCATGGGATGATTCCATTGTTTTTGATGGACTGACCTGATGGATGCAGTGGATTTTAAAGTGTGAAATGCTATTAAACATACGACATAAATTGGCATAATCTCTAGCATCCACAGCAGTTTTGTAATTCCCTGATGACTTTTATGCTCCACTGCAATTAAATGCTTCACAATGTCTGTCTTGTGCTGGCATATTTAATACAGACATGCTATGTGATACAAATTGGACCACTGGTACTTAACTTCATGTGCTTTTAAAGAATTTACATGGATAAGCCAGTACATTATTGTTGTCGTGTGAAAGGGGTTGCGTGTCTGCTGACAGTAGGCTTTTTGTGCAAAGACAACCTTCTGTACACTAGCCTTTGTTGTATTTCCCACCATTTTTTCCACCATAGAGTTGTTATTGCTCCCATGCCACCAAGTGGTCCATTAATTGCACACTCAACCTGTTTGCATGGGATCCCTGAATTGAACCACATTCCAGATGAAAAAATAGTGCACACTATAAGCAGTACATACTTTCTCTCATTTATTCAGAATCAGAATCAGAATCAGAATACTTTATTGATCCCCGAGGGGAAATTACAGAATTATTAGTATAAATGTAGGCATGCATGCATATATGTATATTATTTACATCTAAATATTAATAATATTAAAAGAAAGGTCCTCCTTGAGGGCCTTTTTGGTTCCACAATTGGGTCTGCTACTAAAGTGCCCCCTGACACCCTCAGATAGAATAACGTCAATAGTTTCATTATAACTGCACATATCAAGGTATGGGATGTATTATATGGTAAGTGAATAGTCAGTTATCGAAGTCAGTGTTTTGGATGGAGGAGAACTGGCCAGAGATAAAAAAAAAAAAAAAAAAACCTAAGCAACACTGATAGGAAGCAAATAATTTTGGCCAGATGCATTATATTGTAATGATAAAAATGTCACACTGTGGGGAAAAATCATACAAAACTACAATATACTACAAAAATTGCTCTCTAACATTGGTCTCAAGTTAGAAATGGATGCAGTTAAAGGGGTTCAGTTGATAAAAAACAAGCAAACAGACAAACTAAACTCTGGCAAATATAAAAAAAGAGGGAAAAAAGTTTTGCTTTGACATTGTTTTGGTATGGATGTTTCTTTGACTCAATTGTTCACGTCTAAAATCTAACATATCTCTTGCACCATCATAGTGATCTTCTTTAGAATACCATCTGCAGCATAATTCAAATACTGAAAAGAATTACCATAAATTACCAATTCTGGAGATTTGATTTTTACGTTGAGGAATTCTACCCATTTTAGCTGTAGCTCATTGGTTCTCAAACTTTTTAGTCCAAGTACAAAACCTCCAAGTACCATCGATTCGTCTCATTGCAGAAACACATACACATACAAATATGGGAAGCAGTTAACATGACGTAGACGTAATGACATGTTTTTTAAACACAAAACACAATTTTTATTAACATAAACAACAAGAAAATTATAAAGTCTGAAACATACTAAATTTGCACATAAATTTCTTGTAATAATTAAATAATTGCTTAATAATTTAATAGTTACTAAGCACATTTTCCAAGGTCATCTGGCATACCACCTCATGTTCTTTCAAGTTCCACCAGTGGTACTCGGACCACAGTTTGAGAACCACTGCTCTAGCTGATTGGATCTTGGAATTGATATGGAATACAGTATGTGGTTTACTGTGAGGGGAAAAAAATCCTGAACTATGGTATCTATTTTCTTTGTTTTTGAGGGAAAAAAAATCCCTGCAATGACTTCATTGAATAACACTGTAGCAATGACTTTGCAAGGATTTCATAAGATTGCAACACGTCGTTATTTGTCTGAGTGTATTGTGATATATTGCAGCTCTGTGAGGGGAACAGTAGTTCACCAAATGTTATATTGGTTTTAAACTTTTAATAGTTGAACAGTCATATTTGGTTGAATTTAACATTTTTACTTTTTGTATCTCCTTTATGAAGTAATGCAGGATTTATCTGTTATCTGTTTTAATGCAGGATTTTATCTGTTATAGTTTTTCCTTCCCGTGCTAAATGTGTTTATTTCCTGGTAAATGTGAAATTCATGCAGGGCCACAAAAGTGCTGACTTCATGCATTCATGTTTGTGATATGGATGTGACAGTATTACAAAATCCACAATACATTTTTATTTAGTTAAAGTAAGTGTACTGTTTAATTAGTGTGGAAAAATGTCCTTATTGTTACGGTTCGCCTACAAGAAAAACTGGCAAACCGTATTAATCAAAAGGCTTTTTAGGACCCTATTGCAGTTAGCTCCAGATGGAAATGGTGAACCAAAATATAACTAAATAATAAGAAACTAAATAATTACACAACGAAAACGAAGGTAGGCATGTGGGGAATGAACCCTGATTGTTGATTGCTCACGTCAGGGTACGTACGTGTGTGTATATATATATGTGTGTGTGTGTGTGTGTGTGTATGTATGTATATATAAACACTTTTTCACACGTGTGTGTGTGTGTGTGTGTGTGTGTGTGTATTTTATATTTTATATTTCTATAAAACACAACTAAATAAACAGCGTGTCACGGATGCGGGAGGAAAAAGGACGAGGCTGAATGAGCAGCACTGTGAAGCAGGAGGGCGACGGCACGGGTGGGAGGAGGCGCTGTGTGCTTTGCCACAGCGAGCATGCCAAAACTGTGAGCGCTAGTTAAGGGCTTACCCTAATCTACCAGCTATTCTCTAATAGTCCCTGAAAATGCAAGCGCATGTAAAACAGACGTGAAGGCCAAGAAATTCCGAGGATGCGACTGAAAGGTGTGCTTAAATAGCCCAACCAAAAGGTGTCTCCACTTGCACGCATGGTGCCAAACAAGGGCAGACACATGCGCGATCACACGGAGCATGCATACGCCAGCGTTACAAGCCAGGGTCAGCGTGACTTCTAAGAGTACCCTCCGAAAGTGGTGACAGCTCTAAGCATGACCAAAAACTCCCCTAGCCTGTATAACACGCTTAGGGTTGAGCGTATGACGTCCGGAAATACGCCAGTAGGCAGGACGCACCTTAAATTGGGACTAAATAGGAGGGTAGGGAATGACAAGTCCAAAGCAGGACTTGGAATAATTGGCTTGAGGTCAGGACTAGTCATGAGGGACTCGGGGACAGAGCTAGGCACAGGCGGCTCAGGAACGGAGCTCGGTGCAGGTGCCTCAGGGGCGGAGCTCGGCACAGTCGGCTCAGGGGTGTGGAGTTCTGCACCGGTGGCTCCGGGGCAGAGGTCGGTGCTGGCGGCTCGGAAACGGGGCTAGACCCAACAAGGCAAACGAAAAAGGTCGGCGTGAGTTGCCTGGCTGGCCAAACATATGCCATGGACCTTGACACCAAGGTCACTGAAAGTGACCGCGGCGCAGAGGTCGGCGCAAACGGCCAAGGCGCAGGAGTCAGTGGTAACGACCATGGCACAGGGTTCAGCGCAAATGACCATGGCGCAAAAGGCTCAGGTAACATGCTCAAGTACGGAGCTAAAGGACGTTGCGAGCTCAGGTACAAACTGGGCGGCACTAGCTGCTCAGGTACGGTCCTGGGTGGTGCTAGCTGCTCAGTTACAGAGCTAAGAAGAGCTGGAGGTTCAGGTATGGAGCTATGGGGTGCATTGTGCTCAGGTACAGAGCTAAGAGGTGTGACGTGCTCAGTTACAGAGCTGGGTGGCGCTAACTTCTGAGGTATGGAGCTAAGGGGTGCGACATCCTCAGGTACAGAGCTAAGAGGCGCGTTGTGCTCAGGTATGGAGCTAGGCGGCGCTATCAGCTCAGGTACGGAGCTAACATACTCGGGTACAGAGCTAAGGGCGCAGCGTGCTCAGGTACGGAGCTCATGTCAGGTCAGATTTATTTTATATAGCGCTTTTTACAATGGAGCATTGTCTTAAAGCAACTTTACAATTTTAGATTATCTCTTAATATCTATGTCCAATCCAAAATTTAGCAAGTCTAGGGCGACAGTGACAAGGAAAAACTCCCTAAGTGTTATGAGGAAGAACCTTGAGAGGACCAAGACTCAAAAAGGGACCCAATCTCGTTGGGCGGCGTAGATGATAAATGTAGGAATGAAACTAATTTATCTAAACTAATAAGTCATGGAGTCCTAGTTCAAGTAAAATGTAAAATATGCGCATCGGCATATTAGTAGTCCGATACACGGTCACTCCAGGATCTTGAGTCTAAGCAGGAAAGTCCTTGGCGGAACTTCGTCCCCAGATAACCGGAGGAGGGTGAGAGTTACTGTCTTCTGGTGTGGCTCGGGTATGGTGGGACTGGAGCTGATGACAGAAACAGCTTGAGTGAAACTGAAGAGGATGAACATCATGTGTGGGGCAGGAACTGGTACTGGCACACAGTTTGGAGAGAAAACAGAAAATGTAGTTAGTTATTGATTAAGAGCACAGTGTCTATTAACAATCGCTGATACCATGTGTAGCATGAGACCCCGGCAGCATTAGCTGTGGTCGGGGCATTTAGGAGGGTTTAAAGTTGGTCCCTCAAGATTCAGGGGGACAAACAATCACAGCTTATACCTGGGCGAAGACCGGCACCTTCAGTGGCAGGATTTGAGCAGCTCTGCGCAGTCAGGATGCCATATAGGGTCTATAACTCAGCCAAAGTTAAAGGACGGAACCCCACAAGCTAGCCGGGACCTGACCATGAAATGCTGGCACTGATTATGGTGAGTGGGGACCTCCTTACAGGAAATCCCAGGAGCTAACGCTGGGTCCTGAACTGGTCGCATCCTTCTGTTCCTAACAATACAAAGCGCTCTGAAAAACAGCCATGTAAGGGCCAAGAAAGTATGAGGATGCGACATTTGCACGCATGGCGCCAAACGAGGGCTGGCGCATGCGCGATTGTGCCAAGCATGCACACGCCGAAATATGAGTCATCGCTGACCCCCAGCTTCACAAGCCAGGGTCAGCGTGACTCCTAACAGGCAAGGGACAAGAAGAGCTTCAATAAATGTTTAGATCAAAAATCAAACTGGGGGCACACATGATGTAAGCAGCTTTGACCATGGTATAGTTTTTGGTAGACTAAGTTTTTAGGTGGTTTAATATTGCAGAAAGTGCTAATCTCCCAGGCTTTACACTTTAAACCAAGTTTACACTGATTTGTGTGAAAAATAAAGACACCCAGTGAACAGTAGTTTTGAGAGTGGAAATGAATTGTTGAAATCCGAGGCAAATTGGCAGTCTAGTAGCCAGTCTACTTTACATCATAAATTCAAAAAGCTGCAACAGCAGAAAACCATATCAGGGTTCACTGATGTTTCTGCTGTGATATTCAAATAGTATGGTGAGAAATTGCTTTCATCTGCCACCAAGCCAGTGGTGTTGGTAATGTTTACTGGCATACATTTGGTGCATAATACTAGTTATGCATGCCATAGTGTACAGAGGCTGAAGGCGCTACCAGGAGACAGGCCAGTACACCAGAAGACGTGGAGGAGGCTGTAGGAGGGCAACAACCCAGCAGCAGGATCGCTACCTCCGCCTTTGTGCAAGCAGGAACAGGAGGAGCACTGCCAGAGCCCTGCAAAATGACTTCCAGCAGGCCACAAATGTGCATGTGTCTGCACAAACGGTTAGAAACCGACTCCATGAGTATGGTATGAGGGCGCGACGTCCACAGATGGGGGTTGTGCTCACAGCCCAACACTGTGCAGGACGCTTGGCATTTGCTAGAGAACACCAGGATTGGCAAATTCGCCACTGGCGCCCTGTGCTCTTCACAGCTGAAAGCAGGTTCACACTGAGCACATGTGACAGATGTGACAGAGTCTGGAGACTCCGTGGAAGGATGGAGAGCGATCTGCTGCCTGCAAAAATCCTTCAGCATGCCGGTTTTGGCAGTGGGTCAGTAACGGTGTGGGGTGGCATTTCTTTGGAGGGCCGCACAGCCCTCCCTGCGCTCGCCAGAGGTAGCCTGACTGCCATTAGGTACCGAGATGAGATCCTCAGACCCTTTGTGAGACCATATGCTGGTGCGGTTGGCCCTGGGTTCCTCCTAATGCAGGACAATGCTAGACCTCATGTGGCTGGAGTGTGTCAGCAGTTCCTGCAAGATGAAGGCATTGAAGCTATGGACTGGCCCGGCCGTTCCCCAGACCTGAATCCGATTGAGCACATCTGAGACATCATGTCTCGCTCCATCCACCAACGTCACGTTGTACCACAGACTGTCCAGTAGTTGGCGGATGCTTTAGTCCAGGTCTGGAAAGAGATCCCTCAGGAGACCATCTGCCATCTCATCAGGAGCATGCCCAGGTGTTGTAGGGAGGTCATACAGGCACGTGGAGGCCACACACAATACTAAGCCTCATTTTGACTTGTTTTAAGGACATTACATCAAAGTTGGATCAGCCTGTAGTGTGTTTTTCCACTTTAATTTTGTGTGTGACTCCAAATCCAGGCCTCCATTGGTTAATAAATTTGATTTCCATTTTTGATTTTTGTGTTATTTTGTTGTCAGCATATACAGAACAAAGTCTTCAATGAGAATATTTCATTCATTCAGATGTACAATGTGTTATTTGAGTGTTCCCTTTATTTTTTTGAGCAGTGTTTGTGTGTGTGTGTGTGTGTGTGTGTGTGTGTGTGTGTGTGTGTGTGTGTGTGTGTGTATATATATATATATATATATATATATATATATATATATATATATATATAGAGAGAGAGAGAGAGAGAGAGAGAGAGAGCTTTAGCTGATATATATTCTATCACATATATAGTGATTGTTTTGAGGACTGTAGGATTTCATTCCACATCATCATGCATTGTAGGCGTTACACATTAATTCACAACGAACACTACAAACTTACTCACAGCATTTTTATTTGAATGCCCACACAGCACAGTCACGCTACCAGCTCTGGCGAGACCTTTTTCCAGTCATTGCATAACTCGGGTATGGACTTAGTAAGTGCTCTTGTAGCAGGTCCCCAAATTTACCCACATACACGAAGACAGTAACTGAAGAGTCTACTAAACACCATGCATTTGAGCATTTTAAGAAACTAAAACAAACCATTACAGGAATAATCAGTACTGCATTTATTGTGCAAACCTCTATGTATTAAAATAGAACTTAAAAAAGAGAAATGCCTTTTTTGGCAAGTATTTTTGCCTGGGAAAGATGTACCTCAAATCAAGGGATTTGAGCATTGCTCAGTTACTGAATTTATGTCCTGCATCGCTTGCTTTCCCTGTCATATACTGTAGTGCATTGAGAAAATGCTTCTTCAAGCAGTATGTGGCTGTTTGGCTTCACTGTTTCACTGGTGCTATTGGGTAATGGCATTGTTTTGGCTGAGGTGATGAATTTTGGAAGTAGCTCAATAAACTTTGCAATATATACCCTGTTGATCTTTTAAACTGCAGGCAAAGTCAAAGTCAGATTTATTCCTATAGCACTAGCATTGTTTCAAAGCAGTTTTATAATTTTTTGTTATTTTTTTATTATCTAAAGCCAATCCTTAATTGAGAAAGCCTAGGGCGATAGTGACAAGGAAAAACTCCCTAACCCCCGGCTCTGCCCTTAGTCTAAGGCAAAGATTCACAACTCAAGTTCAAAGAGACTGAAGCCCAACCCAGCCCAGCCAGACAGCCCACTGGACATTCCTTGCCATAAGGCCAACTCATGCCAAGGCAGAGAGGCCAGATATTGCCCCAGACTCTGCCCTCAGGAACCCGAGCAGGGTATCCCAATCTAAGTCTAAACAAAGCCTGTGTAAATAAGTATGTCTTTAGTCTAAACTTAAATTGACTTACAGACTGTCTGAATCTCGAACTATGGGAGTTTATTCAGTAGCTGGGCGATGAATGAGAAAGTCTTTCCCCCAGTCTGTGATTATACTTACTTTGTGGCTTTTCTTTGTTGTATTTTGGGCACACTGACACAGTCCGCTCTATAATAAAAGTTACTGATAATACAACACACTGATTTTCGGCTTCTTGTGGTGCACATGTAAGAAGATTTTTACAAAGGCAGTTGCTGTTGTATCCTGTGCTCAGGAGCAATTAGTGACCACACTACATGTGTGATGTGTCTGAGTCTAGTGAACCACATCTGAGCCCACCTCTTCAAGCATGCCCAAGCACACTAGTCAAACGAACGATGCTTTGGGGGTCAAACAAAGTCAGGTGTGGTGTAGTTTGCCTAGTGTGAGTATGCTTAGATACTGTGGGGGTATGATAACAACATTTTCTAGTCCTAGTTAGCACTCAAGCCACTGAATTCTGAAATAATTTGTGTATTTATATTAGAGCATCCAGTCAGTAGAGCGTTAGTGATATAACCTTGAGGTTATAAATGCATGAACCAGTTTTTCAGCATCTATAAAAGAGTACATTTCTAACTTTAGCAATATTACATAATTCAAAGAATTCTAGCAATGCTGCTAATGTGCACATCAAAGGAGTCAAATGTGTTGCATAAGTTTTTTTTTTGTTTTGTTTTTTTGTTTTTTTTTTACAGGTGGATGGGCATTACTGAACAGCCTTCGAGGTTTAGAATAGATGTAGCCAACCTGTCTATTGCAGCCTTGGGTCCAACTAATAACACCTCGGTTTTATATAATGTAGGTAAAAGAAAATGTAATGACATGTAATATTTAATTTCCTGTACACAATCCTCAATTTTACTGATTGTAAGGACATCATTTATTTTGGCTGGTATGTACAACTGCATATCATCTGCATAGCAGTGGAAACTAATATCATGTTTATTAATAACTTTTTGGAATGTGTTAAAGGTTTGAAATGCATGAATTGATGTTCATTAACAAATGAAATGAAGTTAAATATACAAAACATGAAATATCTGTCTCATTCATACTGTCTGCAATGAAATAAAAGTCAAATACATCTAAGTAACACTTTTTTTTTATATGCATTTTCCATACTGTCCCATTTTTTTCTGATTTGGGTTGTAGACTATTTACATATACAAACTTGTAATGGTCAGTGAAGTAGGATCTAAACCAAGACGGTGTCAGTCCATTAAAACCCATGGTATTTTCTAATCTATTCAGTAAGATCATGATGTATATTATCAAATCCTGACTAAAATGTTTCATAAATACCATTACTTTGGAGATAGCTACAGAGCTGCTAATAAACAGTTTTTTCAAACATTTTGGAGAGGAAGGTAGATTAGAAATTTTTCTACAATTACACAGCACACTAGGGTCAAGGTTAGCTTTTTTAATCAGAGGATTAATGACAGCACACTTAAAAGATTTGAGGAAATAGCCATAGCTAAGTGATGAATTAAAAATAATAAGCAGTGGCCGTACAATACTAGGTATTACATGTAGGAATGTAGTAAGTAACAGGTAGGAATTATATGCATGTTTATACTCTGAGCTGTTTGCTTTAAGGTATGAGTGTGGTCATCATACCATGGTGCTAGCCTTTTTTACCCTAATGCATTTAACCCTAACAGGAGTAACTCTATCTAGAGTTGAGCAAAACATTATTATTAAAGACATTATAATTGGTTGGTTACATGCTCGAGTTTACATGATTAGCCTTTGTAGGTGTTTTAATAGTCTGATGGGTTATTAATAGACACAGCTGAAGTAGCAGATGCAATAGTGCACTTGGTGTGATAAGGAGGTAGGCAGATTTTATTAGTTACAGATAGCTCATAAACTAGGCCATAGTGATCAGAGATCAAATCACTTATCAATTACAAGGTTATCTACTTGTAAGTGATCTAATGTTAAGTAATTATAGTTTATGTTTAAGGACGTTATTATGAGCTCTATCTGTGTTTACACTAATGAAGCTATTAAAACTGACTTTTTGAGTGTGTTTACGTTTATGACTGATGCGGGTAACAGGCATGGTTTCAATTGTTTGAGTTCTGGGTGATGGTCTATGGCTGCCAGCAGACAATCGGTTAAGCCTGTTTGTCTGCTGCCTGACCCTATCTCTGGATAGTCAGCCCCTGCTAACCCTGCCATAAGACTATGGCCAATATTGCCAATAATGGATAAGTAGGATTAGTGGGATGGACGCCATCTCATCCAAAATGGCCAGGCTTACCCTCAAATATTGTCCAATTATGGATGAAGCCCATGTTGTTTTCAGAGTACTTGGACAGCCAGAGTGACCATAACCTGCTGTATGCTCATGTCATCAGACATCGTCTTCGCAACTTTAAACACCTCTACAAAATTAGCCTTATCAGCAAAATAGAATCCACCCACCCAACTAGTATTGGACCCACAGAATACTGATAATCCACTGACAATCACTACAATCCATAGTCCACTGATTTTCAAATATGGTGTGGGTGCCAGTAATCAAGAATCTGACTATTTATGAGTGACATTAAACAGATAATTAAAAACTGATTTTTTACACTGCCTAAAAACCAGACCTATATGCTACATTAAAAAAGCTGTTATGTCACTTATGTCTAATTTTTTCTTCTGCACTAATGCATATACTTAGGTGTCAATTTGCAGCACAAAGTTCTATATTTAAGCATGACTCATATGCATAACTATAAACTCGTATGCTCATAATGCACAATGGCAAAATCTGTATGTATTTCGAATTTGTGGAGCTGTGTGCCCCAAACAGGTATTAGTATTTTATATTTTACAGCATGTTACACCACTGTGTTGCTTATACACTCATCGACCAAAAAAAAAAATCTTACCAAGACGGAGTTGTTGGCATCAAATGAAACTTTATATGTATGAAAACAATGATGATATATGTAAGTGATTACAATATTAGAGCAAAATAATAAGTTTATTGAGGAATACTGCACATTTGAAAGGAGGCTCTAGTACCCTGTTGCCTCTACCCGGGATACCAGATGACATACGGTTGGGCATTGGAGGCAAACATGTTCAGTATGATATCCTGCAGCACATTTGCCCAAAGATGTTGTAGCTGGGCCTGTAAATCCTGCACACTCCTAGATTGCCGAAGCTGGCATCTCAGCTGGTCACACAAATACTTGATTACCAATAAATCTGCCAACTTGCAGGCAAAGGTATTGTTGCAGTCTTGCAGAGACATTCCTGCGAAACTCTTGCTATGCTTGGGCAAGCATTATCCTGATGAAAATTGCCATTTGGAAGCTCTGCTATGAGGCAGCACGTGGCCACAGGATGTTCTGCACATATCACTGAGAAGTCAGTGTCCTTCGTGTCACTACTGGAGTGACCAACTGTCATGTGCAATGGCTCCCCAGATCATCACACTAGCAGTTGGGGCAGTGTGTCCTTCCACAGGCAAAGGCATGACTGAAGTGCCCACCACAAGGCCTCCATATTTGAACCTGACTGTTGTTGATCCCAATCAGAAGCTGGATTAATTGCTAAAGACCATATGATTCCAATCTGTAGCAGTCCAGGTTTCCCGTTCCTGACACTGACAGTGGCTATCTGTCAATGGCAGGACACATAATGGGTGCCACAACAACACATTTCCTTTTGCTAAGCACTTGGAAATGGACCAGGCAGAGAGAGGGGTGTGTAGTGAAGGTGCCATGTGTGTCTGGATGGTGGACAATGAAACTGTAGGAGCTGTTCATACTTTTCAGTGGATCAAAGATACTCTCTACTGGTAGACTGCCTGGCAGTCAGCAGCCTGTTCGCTGTGTGTGCATGCCCTCACACAACCACTGCTCCCAGCACCTACCAGCTACAGTGGTGCTTGAAAGTTTATGAACCCTTTAGAATTTTCTTTATTTCTGCATAAATATAACCTAAAACCTCACCAGATTTTCACACAAGTCCTAAAAGTAGATAAAGAGAACCTAGTTAAAGAAATGAGTAGAAAAAATATTATACTTGGTTATTTATTTATTGAGGAAAGTGATCCAATACTACATATTAGTGAGTGGCAAACCTTCAAGCACCACTGTAGGTCAGAATAGTAGATGGTGAACAGTTCATAGAAATTACTATCCTGCTTCTTGGGGTTATGTCAGTGCCTTTGACAGTTCTATGATGGCATCAATGCAGAAAAGTACATTGAGATTTTACAGCAATGTACGATTCCTGCAAGATCTTTGATTAACGGTATTCAATGGAATACCAATGTAAGGACAAATTCTTTTTATCCATATATTTGTGCTTGCCAAGTCAAACTGAATAATTTGTTGTTTTTATCCAAATGATTGCTTTTCTATTGCATCCTGTTTGCAGTGACATGTTGCGATTAATAACTTTGTTGTGTAATCTGCAGATACCCTTCTCTCACATTCTGTACACAGAACTACTTTATATTCTGCAATCAAAAAAGATCACAAAGGTCATGTTCTCAGATACTTGGTAAAACTTTATTATTAACCTTATCAAAATATGTTATTCAGAATATGATATTCCGTTCCTTCTAAAGTATATCAGGCCAGAAATGACATTATGACATATCCACCTTCAATAATGCAGAAGGTAAAAATTCCTGAATGGTTAGTGTCAGCAGAGGTTAACTCCCTCTCACAGCAGAATCGCTACTATTATAACGACTTCTGGGAGTTCAGCACTTTATGCTCTCATTTTAGTCCTACAAGTGACACTGATGCAGGGGCTTTCATAAACGTTTTAATGCCATACCTGAATAAGTTGTGGTTCCTTCAGTTGCTTCATATTTCTTGACATTCTACCATATGCCATGTATGCTGTGGCATCATAGACACAGATGCCCCCCAGTAACATCTGCACACATCATCCTTGTGATTTAATTTTAACAGTGTGATGTGTTTTGTCTTAGCTGTTAGATTTGGCTGAAATTATTACTACACTGCTCAGAAAAATAAAGGGAACACTGAAATTACACATCCTAGATCTGAATGAATGAAATATTCTCATTGAACACTTTATTCTGTACAAAGTTGAATGTGCTGACAACAAAATCACACAAAAATCATCAATGGAAATCCAAGTTATTAAAAAATGGAGGCCTGGATTTGGAGTCGCACACAAAATTAAAGTGGAAAAACACACTACAGGC